>JAQJVL010000994.1:265000-293992 GCA_035578905.1 Stictocephala bisonia | reverse complement strand
ACCCACGCATACTGATCGATACATAACTAATGACTCCAATCATCCACCAGCACAAAAGAGAGATGTATTCCATTCTCTTGTTTTTAGATTACTAAATACACCTCAATCAGAAGAAAGATTCAAAAAAGAACTAAATTATATCAAACGTGTGGAAATTTTCAATGGATATGATACCAATTTAATAGATTGTATGTTAAAAAAAAGCGAAAAAGAAGCAAGAGTAAAAAATCAAGAACAAAACTTATACCAATAAAAGAAAAAAATAATAATTGGAATAGTATAACATGGACAAAATATTCAAATTCTATCAACAAAACATAAAATGTAAATAGTTCATATAAAACTAAAAATAATTTGAAAAATAAATTAAAAAATTCAAAAGATACTGAGAATGACAAAATAAATCAGGAATTTATGAAATAAACTGCAATGACTGTAACAGCAAATACATAGGCCAAACAAAAAGGAAAATTAAAAAAAGATTTCAAGAACATTTTTCACACATAAAATTTAATAGAGAAGACAAATCTGCAATTGCCAATCACTGCATTAACACTGGCCATAGTATTAAAAAAAAAATTAAAATTATTAAAACATATAACAACACCAAGATATTTAAATGCATGGGAATCATGGTACATTAACAAAGTAAATTCTGAAAATTTATTAAACCAAGAAGATGAACCGATTCAAAATTCTATTTTACTTTCCAAACTATAAACAATCAATTTAAATCCAATTTATAATACTTTCAAATTCATAATAAAACTACCATTTAAAATTATAATAATATATTTAGCCACAAAAGTTAAAAATTTTAAAACATATGTTTATATAAGCTTATATTACATCTTGTAAATTTATTTGTGATGTGTTTGACGATGATAGCCTTGCTATCGAAAGGCCTCACCATTAAAGTTTTTATTGGTTTAAATTGTGTTATTTTTAACAATTATATACAGAAAACCAACACAGCTCCATATTCAACATAGAACTAAAAAACAGTTTAACAGGACAAAATAACATACGAAATAGAAATATACTATCACAATCGTCACATGGGCCTAACCTAGGCCTGCTGAAAATTAAAATATTTTCTCAAACAGGCAACAGCTTTTTTAATTACTGAAACAACACACATTAAAGAACTAAATAAAGCTCAATAAACAATATTTTTAACCAAGCAGTTACAAAAGCAAATAATTTTACGAACACTACCTATACGTTTCTAGCCACGATTCATGTCATGTCGGCAGCCAAATTAGAATGGTGAGCTTGCCGACAACGCCAAGGAACACAGAAAACGAAATCATGGAACACGAAAACGAAAACAAAGACACTAAAACTAAATGAAACACAGAGAGGAAGACTGAACTGTCCGAGGGAGACGGTCGTAATGTGCAAATGGCACATTAGGTACTAAAGAACTAGCCCTTTGTCTAACTTATTTAATATCTTACAAATAGTATTACAATTGATAAGTATACAAGTAATGTAAAGCTCAAAATTATATTTAATAATCGCAGTATTTAATTAACTTAAAAATAAACAAATTAGTAGAGGAAATATTAGGTCCCCTAATGTTTAATTTCGAGCAATCATCGAGTACAATCTAGTAATATGCTGTACATTTTTAAAGATTAGCTACACCCATAAATATCTAATTAACAATAGGTATTAATTATTAATTAACAACAACCTAATTAACTGTCTGAATATGATATCACCCTATCGATCATTTTGTAGGACCAGCATAAGTCATCTTATATCTCGCCCTGTCATTTTACATGAATCGTCATGTGTCTCTGTCAGTAAATTTAAATGAATTGACGATTTCATTTAATTTTACTTGAGTGAACTGATGGTTTTAACGACACTAAGTTACTGTCCACAGTACTTTGTGTTTTACAATTTATGTACGAAATGTTTAATTGTTGTGTAGGATATAATAATTCTGTATTTAGTTATGAGTCGTTTTCTGCCACTTTATTGGGTTAGCTTACACAGTATTTAAACAACAGCCTTAGGTGCCATTAGTTGTATTATTATATAAAGGTTTGTGCTTTACCAAGCTGTTTAAGCGACAAAACATGGTTAACTCCTCATTACTCTTACAATCGCCCTCAGTCCACGTCTACAGTTTGATTGGAAGGGAGGAAACGTCATTTTGAAACTCATATGATATTCATATTCATTCGAGATAGACTTTCTTACTAAAACAAACTAAAATGTCTTAGCAGTTTTTGTACACAATATCTAAGCACAAAACAAACTAAACTAAAATGCCATAGCAGTTTTTGAAGAGCACAAAACAAACTAAACTAAAATGCCATAGCAGTTTTTGTACTGAATATCTACGCACAAAACAAACTAAACTAAATTTTCATAGCAGTTTTTGTACAGAATATCTACGCACAAAACAAACTAAACTAAAATGCAATAAAAATTTGTGTACACAATATCTACGCACAAAACAAATTAAACTAAAATGCCATAGAAGTTTTTGTACACAATATATACCCACAAAACAAACCAAACTAAAATTCCATAGAAGTTTTTCTACTCAACATCTATGCTCAAAACAAACTAAACTAAATTGTCATAGCAGTTTTTGTACTGAATATCTACGCACAAAACAAACTAAACTAAAATGCCATAGAAGATTTTGTACACAATATCTACGCACAAAACAAATCAAACTAAAATGCCATAGAAGATTTTGTACACAATATCAACGCACAAAACAAACTAAACTAAAATGCCATAGAAGATTTTGTACACAATATCTACGCACAAAACAAATTAAACTAAAATGCCATAGAAGATTTTTTACACAATATCTACGCACAAAACAAACTAAACTAAAATGCCATAGAAGATTTTGTACACAATATCTACGCACAAAACAAATTAAACTAAAATGCCATAGCAGTTTTTGTACTGAATATCTACGCACAAAACAAACTAAACTAAAATGCCTTAGCAGTTTTTGTACTAAATATCTACAGACAAAACAAATTAAACTAAAATGCCATAGAAGTTTTTGTACACAATATCTACGCACAAAACAAACTAAACTAAAATGCCATAGCAGTTTTTCTACTCAACCTCTACGGCAAAACAAACTAAACCAAAATGTCAGCAGTGTTTCTACTCATCATCTACGGCAAAATAAACTAAATTTAAGTGCCATCCAGTTTTTGTACACATCTACGCACAGAACAAACTAAACTAAAATGCCACAGCAGTTTTTGAAAAGCACAAAACAAACTAAACTAAAATGCCATTGAAGTTTTTGTACTCAACATGAACGCACAAAACAAACTAAACTAAATTGTCATAGCAGTTTTTGCACTGAATATCTACGCACAAAACAAACTAAACTAAAATGCCATACAAGTTTTCCTACACAATATCTACGCACAAAACAAACTAAACTAAAATGCCATAGAATTTTTTCTACTCAACCTCTATGGCAAAACAAACTAAACCAAAATGTCAGCAGTTTTTCTACTGAACATCTACGGCAAAATAAACTAAACTAAAGTGCCATCCAGTTTTTGTACACAATATCTAAGCACAAAACAAACTAAACTAAAATGCCATAGAAATTTTTGTACACAACATCTACGCACAAAACAAACTAAACTAAAATGCCATAACAGTTTTAGTACACATCTACGCACAAAACAAACTAAACTAAAATGGCTTAGCAGTTTTTGTATCCACATCTACTCACAAAACAAACTAAACTAAAATGCCATAGCAGTTTTAGTACACATCTACGCACAAAACAAACTAAACTAAAATGGCTTAGCAGTTTTTGTATCCACATCTACTCACAAAACAAACTAAAATGCCTTAGCAGTTTTTGTATCCACATCTACGCACAAAACAGGACTGCATTACCTACTCTATTTATTTTGAACGTCACACTTTCTACATATTTTTATCGGACATAAATGTTCCTTCCAAAAATATTTTAACTCTTAAAAAGTACATAGAAAACGTATAAGCTAAACACTCCACGCGTTAACTAGATGAAAGTATGTATTTTGGAGTGCATTCTAATTTTCTATTTGGCTTAAAATTTCATAGCATCTGTTACATTTTCTCTTTAAAATTAAATTAATTCATTTATCAGTAGTATTATTCATGGATTTTCTATTTATGATTTTCAGCAACAACATAAAACAATACCATATCTATGATTCCTTTCAATAAGAAATGCTCATTTTATTTAGTTGCATTCGGTTCAGTTCATGGCGTCGATTGTTAATAAAATAGGACACAGTGAAACACTTTCCAGGAACTGTGAGTAGGTTTACTGTTGGCAATCTGTTACGTTGGGAAATATTCCTTTTACCTCTTCTCTATGGAACGCACTGCCATAGTAAACATAATTGCAGTTGCAAATGACATGAACAACGTTACGCGGCCTTAGTGCGTCATACCTAATCATTTACTTTCAATTGAACCTAAATATTTGTTTGTAATAGCTAAACATATCTACCCTACTTATTTATTCCAAACTAACTAAGAGTTAATTAATTGTTATCTTCCAAACAAATATTCCCTTTTTACCCTAAGGTTTTAAATTTTTAGTGTTTTTTTTTTTTTGTTTTTTTTTATGTAAATCATCAAAAATCTGAAAAAAGCTAACAAAGAAATCTTTTACTAATCTACTTTAATAAATACTACAGAAAAGTAGTTATACTGTTATGTTGTGTTCTGAACTTCCGGCGTTTTACAACTCAACACATATGTTCATTATCTTATGCTAATTTTTTTTATATTTTTCACAGGATGAATTGAGTCGACAATAATAGTTCTGCTGAAAGCTAATTTTTGCACAAGTGAGCCAAAACAACTGTTTTAACAAGTGCATAATTAGAGATCTACTCTTTAATTAACTTCTTGCTAGCTTAGTGGTTAGCACGTCCACAGATTGTCATGGGTTCAAATCCCGGGATGACCACTTGGACGTTTGTCCCTCAACAATGTTTTAATATAATATTCAAAATGCCATTGGCGTAGAAAGTAAAAAAAAAGCAAAAGTAAGCTACATACACTGTGAATTCATTTAATGGGTCACGTAGTGTCTTTGAATATGTAATTTTTTTATGTTAAATCAATCAAAAGCTAAATAGAGACATCAAACTAAATAATACCTTATACAAGTTTATACAAAACTTTAAAGCATTAGCTAGCAAATGTCCATTTTACACTATTTTTTTTCTTGTCTAATTTTTTGAAATACTTCTTTTAGTTGTAAATGTTGACTTTTTTCCAAATATATAAATCCACACCTTGACGAATATTATTTTTTAAATAGCATTCAATATTTTAAACAAATAATAACTTCATAATTGTAACATAAATTTCGATTCGAATACACGTTGAAATTTTGTTTTATGTAAAATTGTATTTGTTCGTTTTATTTACTTATTCGTTCTATTTAAAATCTTCAAGATTTTATAGAAGGACCTTTAGGTCCCTAGAAGTACATGATGAGTAGATTGTCATAAATTAGTCATTACCCAGTACAGTAGCAGCAAGTCACCTTATGTAATCTTTAAACATAAATGCCCTTGAAAGCTTGACCAACAATGTCTCGTCAAATAAATAAATATTCAATATTTGACAGAAGACCCATTTAATTGCGTTTTTTCAGAACACAAAAGGGTTATAAATAAATTCTTTAAAACTATTTAAACTAAAACAATACACTTTTAGAGTACTAACAAACATACACTTGTACGAATGGAGTTACTTACCAAATCAAAGTAGTGAGTACTGACTGACGCCAGGATGACGTGCAGGTAGACATGGGGGTTACGAGAACATGTGGGTGTCGGACATCGCTAACACTGCGGGACCGAGGTCGACCGATGTCCCGCCAACACTGGCACTGCAGCGCCACTCCAGCATTGTTGCCGTCGCCATGGCAACTCACCTCCCTCTTGCCGCCAGTCCCGATAACAGTTTTAATTCGTTACAGAAAATTGAACTTGGTACTGGCAACTTTAATTTAGCGTTCATAATAGTTATCTGTAAGTTTTATTTGTTTTAAAATTAGTTATTATTATTTATATACTCTACTAGCTTTATTATTGTTAAACTTGCAGTCTTCAAACGTATTTCGTACGTGTCAATAGGGTGGATGGGTGGGTCAACGTCTGTCGTCTCTGTCTTCTGTGTGGGTAGGTGGGTTAACGTCTGTCGTATTCAGCGAGCACATAATAGACATGTCTATTATGGAAATGGATTCTGTCTAAATGGACATTTCAATTCTGTGCTCGCTGAATACGACAGACGTTGACCCGCCTACCCACCCAGAATTCAAATACAACAGATGTTGACCCGCCCTTCCATCCTATCGACACTTACGACAAAAGTTGACCAACCCTACCCACCCTTTCATATGTCAATTGGTTACTTGGCGTATCAACGTCTGTCGTATGTGTAACCACAGGTTGGGTGTATGTGTCAACGTCTGTCGTATGTGTCCTCAGTATGAGTGGGTGTGTTAACGTCTGTCATATGTGTTCGCAGGCCGTGCGGGGTGTCAAAGTTTGTCGTGTATGTCCGCAGGATGGGCGGGTTTGTTATCGTCTGTCATATGTGTTCGCAGGAAGGATTGGGGTGTCAATGTATATCAAAAGTGTCCGCAGGATGGATGAGGGTGTCAACGTTTGTCGTATGTGTCCGAAGGATGGGTGAGGTGTTAACGTATGTCGTGTGTATCCGCAGGATTGATATGAGTGTCAATGTATGTCGTAAGTGTGCTCAGTGTTGGTGGAAGTGTTAATGTCTGGTATATGTGTCCGCAGGATGGGTAGGTGTGTCAATGTATGTCGTAAGTGTGCTTAGTGTTGGTGGAAGTGTTAATGTCTGGTATATGTGTCCACAGGATGGGTAGGTGTGTCAATGTATGTCGTAAGTGTGCTTAGTGTTGGTGGAAGTGTTAATGTCTGGTATATGTGTCCACAGGATGGGTAGGTGTGTCAATGTATGTCGTAAGTGTGCTCAGTGTTGGTGGAAGTGTTAATGTCTGGTATATGTGTCCCGCAGGATGGGTAGGTGTGTCAATGTATGTCGTAAGTGTGCTTAGTGTTGGTGGAAGTGTTAATGTCTGGTATATGTGTCCGCAGGATGGGTAGGTGTGTCAATGTATGTCGTAAGTGTGCTCAGTGTTGGTGGAAGTGTTAATGTCTGGTATATGTGTCCCGCAGGATGGGTAGGTGTGTCAATGTATGTCGTAAGTGTGCTCAGTGTTGGTGGAAGTGTTAATGTCTGGTATATGTGTCCGCAGGATGGGTAGGTGTGTCAATGTATGTCGTAAGTGTGCTCAGTGTTGGTGGAAGTGTTAATGTCTGGTATATGTGTCCCGCAGGATGGGTAGGTGTGTCAATGTATGTCGTAAGTGTGCTCAGTGTTGGTGAAAGTGTTAATGTCTGGTATATGTGTCCGCAGGATGGGTAGGTGTGTCAATGTATGTCGTAAGTGTGCTCAGTGTTGGTGAAAGTGTTAATGTCTGGTATATGTGTCCCGCAGGATGGGTAGGTGTGTCAATGTATGTCGTAAGTGTGCTCAGTGTTGGTGGAAGTGTTAATGTCTGGTATATGTGTCCGCAGGATGGGTAGGTGTGTCAATGTATGTCGTAAGTGTGCTCAGTGTTGGTGGAAGTGTTAATGTCTGGTATATGTGTCCGCAGGATGGGTAGGTGTGTCAATGTATGTCGTAAGTGTGCTCAGTGTTGGTGAAAGTGTTAATGTCTGGTATATGTGTCCCGCAGGATGGGTAGGTGTGTCAATGTATGTCGTAAGTGTGCTCAGTGTTGGTGGAAGTGTTAATGTCTGGTATATGTGTCCCGCAGGATGGGTAGGTGTGTCAATGTATGTCGTAAGTGTGCTCAGTGTTGGTGGAAGTGTTAATGTCTGGTATATGTGTCCCGCAGGATGGGTAGGTGTGTCAATGTATGTCGTAAGTGTGCTCAGTGTTGGTGAAAGTGTTAATGTCTGGTATATGTGTCCGCAGGATGGGTAGGTGTGTCAATGTATGTCGTAAGTGTGCTCAGTGTTGGTGGAAGTGTTAATGTCTGGTATATGTGTCCCGCAGGATGGGTAGGTGTGTCAATGTATGTCGTAAGTGTGCTCAGTGTTGGTGGAAGTGTTAATGTCTGGTATATGTGTCCGCAGGATGGGTAGGTGTGTCAATGTATGTCGTAAGTGTGCTCAGTGTTGGTGGAAGTGTTAATGTCTGGTATATGTGTCCCGCAGGATGAGTAGGTGTGTCAATGTATGTCGTAAGTGTGCTCAGTGTTGGTGAAAGTGTTAATGTCTGGTATATGTGTCCGCAGGATGGGTAGGTGTGTCAATGTATGTCGTAAGTGTGCTCAGTGTTGGTGAAAGTGTTAATGTCTGGTATATGTGTCCCGCAGGATGGGTAGGTGTGTCAATGTATGTCGTAAGTGTGCTCAGTGTTGGTGGAAGTGTTAATGTCTGGTATATGTGTCCGCAGGATGGGTAGGTGTGTTAATGTATGTCGTAAGTGTGCTCAGTGTTGGTGAAAGTGTTAATGTCTGGTATATGTGTCCGCAGGATGGGTAGGTGTGTCAATGTATGTCGTAAGTGTGCTCAGTGTTGGTGGAAGTGTTAATGTCTGGTATATGTGTCCCGCAGGATGGGTAGGTGTGTCAATGTATGTCGTAAGTGTGCTCAGTGTTGGTGGAAGTGTTAATGTCTGGTATATGTGTCCCGCAGGATGGGTAGGTGTGTCAATGTATGTCGTAAGTGTGCTCAGTGTTGGTGAAAGTGTTAATGTCTGGTATATGTGTCCGCAGGATGGGTAGGTGTGTCAATGTATGTCGTAAGTGTGCTCAGTGTTGGTGGAAGTGTTAATGTCTGGTATATGTGTCCCGCAGGATGGGTAGGTGTGTCAATGTATGTCGTAAGTGTGCTCAGTGTTGGTGGAAGTGTTAATGTCTGGTATATGTGTCCGCAGGATGGGTAGGTGTGTCAATGTATGTCGTAAGTGTGCTCAGTGTTGGTGAAAGTGTTAATGTCTGGTATATGTGTCCGCAGGATGGGTAGGTGTGTTAATGTATGTCGTAAGTGTGCTCAGTGTTGGTGGAAGTGTTAATGTCTGGTATATGTGTCCGCAGGATGGGTAGGTGTGTCAATGTATGTCGTAAGTGTGCTCAGTGTTGGTGGAAGTGTTAATGTCTGGTATATGTGTCCCGCAGGATGGGTAGGTGTGTCAATGTATGTCGTAAGTGTGCTCAGTGTTGGTGAAAGTGTTAATGTCTGGTATATGTGTCCGCAGGATGGGTAGGTGTGTCAATGTATGTCGTAAGTGTGCTTAGTGTTGGTGGAAGTGTTAATGTCTGGTATATGTGTCCGCAGGATGGGTAGGTGTGTCAATGTATGTCGTAAGTGTGCTTAGTGTTGGTGGAAGTGTTAATGTCTGGTATATGTGTCCGCAGGATGGGTAGGTGTGTCAATGTATGTCGTAAGTGTGCTCAGTGTTGGTGGAAGTGTTAATGTCTGGTATATGTGTCCCGCAGGATGGGTAGGTGTGTCAATGTATGTCGTAAGTGTGCTCAGTGTTGGTGGAAAGTGTTAATGTCTGGTATATGTGTCCGCAGGATGGGTAGGTGTGTCAATGTATGTCGTAAGTGTGCTTAGTGTTGGTGGAAGTGTTAATGTCTGGTATATGTGTCCGCAGGATGGGTAGGTGTGTCAATGTATGTCGTAAGTGTGCTCAGTGTTGGTGGAAGTGTTAATGTCTGGTATATGTATCCGCAGGATGAGTGGACATGATTATTTTACATACTTTTTTATCACTTGCAATGATAAATGTATATAGAACCTCACCAATAACTAATTTTAATTATTTGGAACACCAAACTTAATTCTGTTTTAGCTTCATGTTATGTCTGTAAAGTACTTCATGCTGATTAAATTTAACTAGGTTGAGATATTTCCAAAAATTTAAAACATACAATACCATTAAAACTTATTGTGTAAATTTACATATATGGAACAATCGGAGGTCAAAATTCCTGAAACAACCTCAATGACCCATTTAGCCACTACTAAATATTCCTTTCAAAGAGGATGACATCTTTAATTTTTCTCTTGGTAACACACGCACGCCAATCAATACTAAATCCGTATTACTTTTCTTGTTGTCACCCAACGTTTCCTACACCCCCACTTCATATATTTTCCAACAATCCACGTTTTCTACTTCACTCATGTATACTACAACTGATGGAGTTTACAAAAACATTATATAAAGAAAAGCTGAGAACCAGCCAAAATAAACATCAATATATCAAAATTAAACTGTCATTTTAAGTAATATTTAGCTCATAATAAATGTTAGGTAACAGAGGGTGTGAGTGTGGGTGGGTGTATGGGGATAGGTAACAGAGGGTATGAGTGTGGGTGGGTGTATGGGGTTAGGTAACAGAGGGTGTGAGTGTGAGTGGGTGTATGGGGTTAGGTAACAGAGGGTGTGAGTGTGGGTGGGTGTATGGGGTTAGGTAACAGAGGGTGTGAGTGTGAGTGGGTGTATGGGGTTAGGTAACAGAGGGTGTGAGTGTGGGTGGGGGTATGGGGTTAGGTAACAGAGGATGTGAGTGTGGGTGGGTGTATGGGGTTAGGTAACAGAGGTTGTGAGTGTGGGTGGGTGTATGGGGTTAGGTAACAGAGGGTATGAGTGTGGGTGGGTGTATGGGGTTAGATAACAGAGGGTATCAGTGTGGGTGGGCGTATGTGGTTAGCTAAGAGGGTGTGAGTGTGGGTGGGTGTATGGTGTATGGTTAGGTGTATTCAGTCCAGTGTAGCAATAAAGTAAAGAAAGTTAGGTCTCTACGAGCTGAAGTTAACTCTAGGAATAAATGTGGGACAGACTCCTTCACATTTAAGGGGAGTATTACGTGGTCCAGTCTATAACATTACAACAGTTCAAGAAACGACAGTTAATTTGAACAACTACAACTATGAACAATGATGGAAACTGTAACAATCCAACTCTTCCAATTATTGTTATATTGTTTTTTCCCAACATATAATTTTTTAATATCACCACAAATACTTATTATAGGCCTACATGTTACGTACCGTTATAAAAATTGTTTCTTACAATTAAACTGATTAAGTTGTATCACTGATGAGTAATACGCTCACTACAAAAACAAAATAAAACGGTTAAAATAGTTCCAGTGATGTGTACTTATATTTTATTTAAACGCTTAGCCCTTCTTAGCTTAGTACAAGTACTCTATTACCACACCCCCAACCACTGATGACGCAGTAAAATAACAATAAGATATTCCACTCTGTTCTTTAATATTTACATCATTGCTAATGTTCAGGCTCTTGAACCTTAGCAATAATAAGGATCATTGGTGTAATTACTGTGGCTCTACCTCAGCACTGAATTACTCCCATACCTTGTTGATAAAGGTGTTATCAGATTGTACATGCGCCGTATTCACTTCATCCTTGGCAATAGTAAGGTTTACACCAACTGGTGCTTTTAGTGTACTTCTACTCGTACTTCAGCGCTGAATTACTCCCATACCTTGTTATCAGTTCTGGTTTCCTGATTGTACATGCTTCATGTTCACTTCATCCTAGTTTCATCACGCGATCTGAGAATGCATAAAGTGCGTAAGTAAATGTGATTTATACATGAAATGGCCTGAAATATCATCCACCAGCAAATTTTCTTGGATAACACTTGACTTTATTCTAATAGGCTGATAACATTTGACTTAATTATTGATTAGGCTGCTTAATATCCGTTGGTACCTTAGTCTTTTTTACCTTTCGACTCATAACCACTATTATAACAATCAACCAAAAACTTATGTCCAAAAAAGAAAGCAAAGCACATTGTCAGCACCAACCCACCCTTCATATGATTGCAGGACCTATTGACCAGTCAATCCACTCTACCCTGATCTAAAGTATTTATGACCTATCCACTCATTTAGCACATGATGATCCACCCCTAATCAGCCCAAATTTTTTTAATTTGAATAAATTGTCAAAAAGAAACAGTTCGAGCAAATAAATGTTTAACACCCTATAAATGACACTTAGTAGGCCCATTTATTGTAGTGACAATAAACTGCCTCTCTTACAGGTACACTATGTAACCTTTAACTCAATAGTACGTACTTGAGGCAAATTTATAAATAGCTGCAATGAGATATTTCTTTTTATGTTAAAACGTAACCAACAATTTCTTGAGATTCTTTCCAGTGATCGCTCACGCTTTGGAAAATATCTTAAAGGTCATTTTCAAATTAAGTCTTTTTTAATGTGAACTTGTATGATGAAGTTATTTAGAGTAAATAAGACATGTGAGGTCCAAATTATCAAGATAAGAGTTAAGAAGGTGAACGAGGTTCATAGGCGTGATGATGACAGCTGGATACGATTGACCTGCTTTTCAGGCGATGAGTTTATAGTTGCCAGAAATACTTCTCCATTGGCTTCCGTCCATGACCTGAACCTATCTCAAGCATACTGATTTATTGATTAAGTCATCAACTTGCAACTTAGACACATTACTGTTACTACAAGTACGTGTCCTGGACTCGCGTGTTTACTTTTAAACCAACGTACAATTTATCACGTTTATTTACGTATTTAGCCAATTTATTGAAGATGTGGGTTATTTACTCTGATAGAACTTGTAGTCTGTATAATATTAACTACTACTTCGTATATGTCCTAAATATTTCAAGAAATGTTTGTGAGGAGTGTATTAATACTGCGAACCCGTGATGGTTTCCGCTAAATGAAAACATCTTAACTCCAGTACTTGGCAAGTATCTTTGAAATGAAATCCAACCTTATGTAATTTCAGTTCCATACTGATTCAGTATAATCACTTACACTGAGCTCATGGGTCATTTTTTTAAGAAAAGTATTACCTATAACAAAAATTTCTATCTATAAAAACTGAACACTTGCAAGTGGGCGTGTCTCATAATGTATCAGGCCATGAACAATAGTTTGTAAGCATTCGTCAGTTAAGGATCAGTTGTTGGGCCTACGCTTTATATACGTCTGTTGAAAGTATCTTATCCTTCATACGCTAATGTATGTTACGTTAAAGAATATTTGTATATTGCATAAGAGATTAGCTGTACATTACGTATGATTTAAGTTGTATACTATGCCCGGTATTAGTAATATACTCCATGTGATATTAGTTGTATATTACTTCCGCTTAAGTTGTATATTGAATCTGATATTAGCTGTTTACATTTTGTATTAGTTGTATATTTGATCTGATTTTAGTTAGCCTATAAATTGCATCTGATATCGGGTATTTTATTACTTCTATTAGTTGAATATTCCCTGTAGTATTATTTTTACATAACGTCTGTATTTATTGCATATTACGTATAAGAAAACTTTTGTTTATTGCATGTATATTAGTTGTATATTACGCACTAATTAGTTGGATATTTGCTTTAATATTAATTGTACAATGTATTTGATTGTAGTCGTGTACTATACCCAATATTAGTTGTATAATGCATCTGATTTTAGTTGTACGTTACATCGGACATTAGTTTATAATGTGCTACATTGTTAAATGATTTGTTTATTATTGCGTATCAGTGATATAAAATTTTTTATTGTTTTATCTAAATTGTTTTATTTCAGTTATTATGTTGTCATATTATATATAGTATTGTTATATGAATTTGTTCTAAAGTTTATTTTATTGTTGTGGCATTTTGTTAGTGGTTATTAGTATTTGGCTTTTAATTATACTTGTGTTCCTAGTGAGAAGGGTTAAAGTATTTATACACAATAAAACAGTTACTTATTTTGGTCAAATATTAACCAAATTATTACTTTGTATTGGTAAATTGTATAATAAATTGTATGTTAAATAGTTGAATAGTGTGACTTCTCTTAAATACCTTTAAGCTAGAGAGAAAAATGTATAGCTTTATTGTTAAAAATGTACGTAACATATAAAGTATTTCTGAATTTGGATATTACGTCAATAGTTGTATTATGGCGGTTCTACAACATTATTATTTTTTTGCAGTATATTTTTATTGAAATAACCAAAATTTGTCTTCGAGCTATGTCACACCGTTTTTGTTACAGAATACCACCGTACTTATATGGGTAAGCGGGTGGTTTTATGCACGTGTCTGGTTGGGGAGGTGGGTGAATATCACTGCACGTGTATGGATGGGAAAGTGGGTGAATGCCATCGTACTATATGGGTGTACTGGGTCGTTTGACTGGTACATTTTGTTTCTTGTCGTAGTGGTTTGCCAGGCTGCCTGAGATCGCTCGTGCGCTGCCGTTTTGTTTACTTTCGTGGCCGTTGGCTCGGACTGTCATTCCGTGATTCCAGCTCTCGGTCTGTCAGGTTGGACTGTCGTTTGACCTGTCCTCGGCTGCCACTGTTCACAACATGTTGTCTGGCTAAAGAGACTCTTAATGTAAATGTTTATTTTTGTAATTTCAAATATCTAATCACCCATTTGGAGAAAATATTTTGTTTAGATGATAATAATAATAATCGGGCTTATTTGTTAATTTCAATGTATTGTTTGATTTCTGTTCTTGGTCTAGATGATTGTCAAACTAGGTTCGAGCCCATGTGCTCAATGTTACTATTTTACCATTAATTTCTTTGTTATATTATTGTTTTAGGTTCCATATTTTTTTTTCTGTTCTATGTTAGTTATATATCATTTTTATTGATCATTTTGCAGTTTGAGCTACATTTTCTCACTATATGTATGTTCTTTGACCATAACCTATTCTACCTGTTCAACCTTGTTGTTGCCTGTGAGGTATTTCCTTAAAAGAAAAAAACTGTTCAACCTATTTATTGTATGTAGAATTATTTGTAAAAAAGATGATAGGAACAGATATATTTTTCTTTTGTCGCTGTTCGTTAAATTGTATTTAAAAATTTTGTTAAGATTTAATTGTAAGATTATTTATTTGCTGTATTATTTATTATGTTGTTTTTTGTTAAAATTTTGTTTTGGCTGTACTTTTCTAATGTGCTGTGGTTTGGCTGTGTAGTCCAGGGTCCTTGAGTGGGACGTTGAAACCTCAGCCTGCCGTCCAGATGAAGTTCTGCCATATCTACTGATAGCCTGGCCTGGGGGCCATGTTATTGAGCCAAGTTTCGCCCCATGCTGCCCTCTCTACATCTTTGGGTGGGGTTTTTCAGTCCTCAGGTCAGTGCGTTCCTTGTTGCTCCCGGCGGCTGAGATGGGGGGGGGGTCGCCTATTTAAAATCAAAGAGAAAAAAGTTGTACGGAACAATTTAATGTGGCCTAGGCCTAAGAACTGCCCATAAACATTTTCCTGAACACAGCCATGGAACATATATATACTTAAGTTTTTTATGTTGCAATTTATTGTTATTAATCTTAAAGTAGTTTATATATTTGTTATATTCTTTAAATTTTATTTTAGTTAGGCACTATTGTTAAATTGGTCCTTTGAATAATTTGAATCCGTAATTATTTTGTATGCCTAAGATTTTCTTTTTTATACTGTTTAAATTATGGCATTGTTCATATTGTTGTTAGGCCTAGTGGTTAAGTTTGTTTGAGTGTTATTTATTTCGTTAGTTGTAGTATTTTCGAAGTGAATTTTTACTAGAACGGCACGGTGTTATATATTTTTTTTAATTGTTTAATTTTTAAATATTCACCAAAAGGGGATTATGTATTATTTTTTAACTTGATTTAATTCGGAGCTGCCCAGGGATTCCGGCCCTGGCCTCGGTGGAATCATGGGATGTGGGCTGAATTGCCGGTTAATTGGTGTTGTCAAAATGTTCTAAATTTGTCATTGTAAGTAGTTTTTCTTTCCAAAATGTTGTGTCTAGTTTTCTGCAGATAGGCACATATGTTTTGTAATTTTGGTATTTATAGCGTTTGTTGTTTTTGTATTATTTTGTTATTTCTTGTTTCTTTTCGGGTACTTTGTGGGGTTTTGAGTAATAATATTATTGTATAATGTTATAATAAAATAATAATAATTATTATTATTATAATGTTATCGTAGTCTTCTGCCGGATTTTTCTATTTATGAATTCGTTCTTTTTTTAAATAAATAGCTTTTTCGTTCAGCTGCCGAGTTGTGATTTGACCCTCCGACTGCTACCCGTGATCCTATCGGCTATCTGGTTTTGAGTCCTCCCCCAGTACGGCACGACTTCCAGTTTTGGTGGGGGATGGGTCTCATGTGTAAGTGGGTGGGTGAATATTAGCGTACGTTATTGGGTGGGTAAATATCACTGCACGTGTATAGAATGGTGGGTGAATACCACTGTACGTGTATGGGTGGGTGGGTGAATATTAGCGTACGTAATTGGGTAAGTAAATATCACTGCACGTGTATGGGTGGATGAGTGAATACGGCTGCACGTGTATGGGTGGATGGGTGAGTACCACTGTACGTGTATGGGTGGGAAGGTGGATGAGTTATTGGGTGGGTAAATATCACTGCAGGTGTGTGGATGGGTGGGTTGGTGAATGCTTATGTTACTTATCAGAATGACACACGTCCTATTTAAATAGGACGTGTGTCATTTAATACGTTAGAGAGAGCTTGGTAATATAATCGTGCCATTTGTACAATAAATACATTTTTCATATTATTTCTTTCAATATTTAGCAGTTTATACAGAGTCAGTATAAAGTAAGGATATACCACATTATATTTTTAACAACAGCACCTAGAATAATCTAACCCAGTATACCTCTGTAATGTATAAAACTACCCTTTTCGGTTAGTATAGTAAAACTGTCCCTCCCCCAAAATACCAATTTTAGGCCCAACTGAAAATTGTTAAATGGAAACTACCATCTAGCTATATATTGTTATAAATGTCTTTATGAAATAAAATAAACATTGAAACTTGGAGATCGCTATTTTAAGCCAGTAAAAAATTGCTGTTAGTTCGAATTAAAAACATCTTTCATAGGAAAATTGATTGAAACATGTTTCAAAAAAGTAATGACATTTAAATTCTTTTGAATGGATTACTTTTTATTTGAGAAGTGAAACAAGTAGGATTTTCAAATTAAAATGTATATTAAAGTTACAGTTTATTGGGTTGTCTTATAACATATGGTCAAACTGCTCTCAGTCGACGGTCTGACAGTTTGTTAATCTGTTGTACAATCCTGATATGGCAACCTGATGGATTCCTGCGTGCTATTTGTCCTATTCAGCTGTGCTATATAAACCCTTTAAAATTATTACATCTTGACCTATGCTTACGTTTAAAATTTTTGTCAATCTCTTTATGGACCATCCTCCATTGGTCCACAAGAAGAACCAATTAACTTTCGTTATTGGTTATCCTTTTTTAACAGCCATTAATTTTGGTACATTAATTAGCTAAATGCCGAATCATGAATCTGAATGATTTTAGCTGAGGTCAACATTATGCTTCGACCAAGCTTTTATCATGAAAGCTTTAGTTGTCAGAACCGACCGCTACCATAAGCACAAAGCCACTATTGACCGACAATACTCTTTAAGGTCGGTATAACAATGTTGTCAGAGCCGACCGCTATCATAAGCATAAAGCCACTATTGACCGACAATACTCTTTAAGGTCGGTATAGCAATGTTGTCAGAGACGACCGCTACCATAAGCACAAAGCCACTATTGATCGACAATACTCTTTAAGATCGGTATAGCAATGTTGTCAGAGCCGACCGCTACCATAAGCACAAAGCCACTATTGATCGACAATACTCTTTAAGATCGGTATAGCAATGTTGTCAGAGCCGACCGCTACCATAAGCACAAAGCCACTATTGATCGACAATACTCTTTAAGATCGGTATAGCAATGTTGTCAGAGCCGACCGCTACCATAAGCACAAAGCCACTATTGATCGACAATACTCTTTAAAATCGGTATAGCAATGTTGTCAGAGCCGACCGCTACCATAAGCACAAAGCCACTATTGATCGACAATACTCTTTAAAATCGGTATAGCAATGTTGTCAGAGCCGACCGCTACCATAAGCACAAAGCCACTATTGATCGACAATACTCTTTAAGATCGGTATAGCAATGTTGTCAGAGCCGACCGCTATACCATAAGCACAAAGCCACTATTGATCGACAATACTCTTTAAGATCGGTATAGCAATGTTGTCAGAGCCGACCGCTACCATAAGCACAAAGCCACTATTGATCGACAATACTCTTTAAGATCGGTATAGCAATGTTGTCAGAGCCGACCGCTACCATAAGCACAAAGCCACTATTGATCGACAATACTCTTTAAGATCGGTATAGCAATGTTGTCAGAGCCGACCGCTACCATAAGCACAAAGCCACTATTGATCGACAATACTCTTTAAGATCGGTATAGCAATGTTGTCAGAGCCGACCGCTATACCATAAGCACAAAGCCACTATTGATCGACAATACTCTTTAAGATCGGTATAGCAATGTTGTCAGAGCCGACCGCTACCATAAGCACAAAGCCACTATTGATCGACAATACTCTTTAAGATCGGTATAGCAATGTTGTCAGAGCCGACCGCTACCATAAGCACAAAGCCACTATTGATCGACAATACTCTTTAAGATCGGTATAGCAATGTTGTCAGAGCCGACCGCTACCATAAGCACAAAGCCACTATTGATCGACAATACTCTTTAAGATCGGTATAGCAATGTTATTTTGAGTTTACAGGCGATGTAATCACAGGAATTGCTTTAACATTAAAAATTAAATAAATTGATATATTAAATAAAAATAAATAAAATGAAAACATATTGTATTTATAATTTTGCATTGTTTTATTTTACTTTTACCTGTTTGTTAATACTTGATATAAAGTGATACACCAAATTGTGGCTAGGAAATATTGAAATTACAAAACTTAAAAGTGAAATAGCTACGTAAGGCTGTTGGTGCGTTTCCGGAGGTCTGCCTATTTCTGTGCTTGGCATACAATGAATTGGGAATACTGTAATTGCTTCGTGTCACCTTTATAGTAGTGAGTTCAGCTAGTTGATGTTTGTTGAGTTTTGCATTTTTAATATTCTTTAACTTTTTTAAAATCCTTTCTAATTGCTGCCTAGATACAATTCGTTCTGTATTAAGGTTTAAGTTGTAACGTTTATACTTGTGATACAATAACCATCAATTCACTTTTGGCTTTATGGTGTGTGCGCTACCATGAATTCACACAAAATCTCCCTCCTACACTACTGTCGGATTCAAAAAGCAATGTACTCCAGTTTGAACCTCTGATACAAAATAAATACTCATCTTATTTCGTTTTGTTGTACACCAAAAGTTAGCTTATTTAATCGTACATAATATAATATAAATTACACATATTTTGAGGACTTTAAGAATTCTTTATAGCGAGTAGAATACAAAACAAAACACGAAATTTTAGGAATTTTGGAGAAAAGCTCAACCTCAAAACTTTTTAAAACAAACACTACTAAAGATAAGTCAGTAAAACTTTAACCCCATGTGGAAAAGCTTATTATTTGTAGTCTGTCCAAATTCTAGAATTTTTACTCTTTTTCAAACTATTTTGTAGAGATTTTTGTAAACCCTTGCAATCTTACAAATGGCTGATCATACAATCTTCCAAAACACTTCAGAAATACCAGATTGGAAAAATAAAGTAAGATTATAAAACGAAGTGCGATAAAAAAATCTTACGATTTTATATCACATGATAATTCAACAGACATCAATGTTCAACTATCTGTAAGCACGGCCAAGCACTTCAAAACCACTTTCCCCTGAGCATTACGGCGTTGCCGAATCGTGCGCCTGGAAGTATTTAAAAAGTGCACAGAGGTTTATTACTGTGGAAGTATTAAACAGTGCACAGAGGTTTATTACTGTGGAAGTATTGAACAGTGCACAGAGGTTTATTACTGTGGAAGTATTGAACAGTGCACAAAGGTTTATTACTGTGGAAGTATTGAGCAGCGCACAGAGGTTTATTACTGTGGAAGTATTGAACAGTGCACAGAGGTTTATTACTGTGGAAGTATTGAACAGCGCACAGAGGTTTATTACTGTGGAAGTATTGAACAGTGCACAGAGGTTTATTACTGTGGAAGTATTGAACAGTGCACAGAGGTTTATTACTGTGGAAGTATTGAACAGTTAATTAATCATGTTTTATATATAAACTTAAACCATTTCTAGCACATTTTCTCATAAGGGCTTTGGACCTCCAACGGCAGTTTTAAAAAAGCTATAAAAAGATTGTCAATTAAAAAAAACTTATTTACAGTATTTACAATTATGTACATTTCACATGTATCAAGCTTAATGTAATGTGAAATTGAGAGCCACCCATTCTATTTGTGGTTTGCAGGATATTCCAATCACATTTCTAGTAACTGTGAGTGATTCATCAGCCTTTAGCTGAAACATGTCTGCCTGTCATTCATAGCTAATAAGGCCCCTAATACGGGATAGAAGTACCGCTGCAAGAAGTGGCAACACCGCCCGGTGGTCCGGCCGGTTCGTGATTTATGGCACATTAATTATTATGTGAATTATCATGTGATATAAAATCGCGTTTTTTTTATCGCACTTATCATTTTATATTCTTACTTTATTTTTCAATCTGGTATTTTTGAACTGTTTTGGAAGTTTTTATGATCAGCCATTTTTAAGATTGCAAGGGTTTACAAATATTACAACAAAATATTTGGTAAAAAAAGTAAAATTCTACAATCTAGACAGACTACAAAAAACTATTCTCTACACTTGTGATTAAAGTTACACTAACTTGTCTTTAGTATTTTTTTGTTTTGGAAGTTTTTGAATTTAATTTTTACTCCAAAAGTACTAAAACTTTGCGTTTTTTTTTTATTGTACTCGCTATAAAAAATGTTAGTTATATATTTCACGTGCAGTTAGTTGTACGACGCGTATGTCATTAGTTGTATAATACGCCCAATGTTAGTTATATATTTCACGTGCAGTTAGTTGTACGACGCGTATGTCAATAGTTGTATACTACGCCCGAAGTTAGTTATATATTTTACGTGCTGTTAGTTGTACGATGCGTATGTAATTAGTTTTATATTACGCCCTTTATTTGCTTATGTATTTTACGTACTTTTAGTTGTATGACGGAAATGTCATCAGTTTTATACTACATCTGATATTAGCTTATATATATTATGTGCTGTTTGTTGTACAATACGTATATCATCAGTTGTATACTAGGCCCGATATTAGCTTATATATTTTTCGTGCTGTTAGTTGTACGATGCGTATGTCATTAGTTGTATATTACGTCCAATGTTAGTTATATATTTTACGTACTGTTAGTTGTACGATGCGTATATCATAAGTTGTATACTACACCGGTTATTATTTCTATATTTTACGTCCTGTTAGTTGTACGATGCATATGTCATTAGTTGTATATTACGCCCAGTGTTAGTTATATATATATATATATATTTCATGCTGTAAGTTTTACGATGCCTATTTCAATAGTTGTATACTACGCCCGATGTTAGTTATAAATTTAATGTGCTGTTAGTTGTGAGATTCGTATGTCATTAGTTGTATACTATGCCCGATGTTAGTTTTACAGTATATTTTACGTGCAGTTAGTTGTTCGATGCGTATATCATAAGTTGTATACTACATCCGTTATTATTTATATATTTTATGTGCTGTTATTTGCATGATGCATATGTCATTATTTGTATACTACACCCGATATTAGTTGCTGTTAGTTGTACGATGCGTATATCGTTAGTTGTATACTACGTCCGATTTAGTTATATATTTTACGTATTGTGGTTGTATTATTCGTATGTCATTAGTTGTATACTACACACAGATAGTAGTTATATATTTTACGGCCTGTTATTTTGTACGGTGCGTATGTCATTAGTTGTATACTATGCCGGATGTTAGTTATATATTTTACGTCCTGTTAGTGGTAGGATGCATATATCATTAATTGTATACTACACCCGATATTACGTGCTGTTAGTTATACGGCGCGTATGCCATTAGTTGTATATTACGCCCGATGTTAGTTATATATTTCACGTGCTGTTAGTTGTGTGATTCATATGTAATTAGTTGTATACTATGCCCGATTTTAGTTATATATGTTACGTGCTGTTAGTTGTACGATGCGTATGTCATGCAGTAGTATTGAAACATTGTTAGATGTGTACAGAGGTTACTGTGAAAGCATCATACGGTACGGGATTCCCATTTGGGGCTCTTGCTCCCAACTTGAAAAAATTCTAAAAAGTCAAAAAAATATTAAGAATTATATATAATGTCCCTCAACGACACTCATGCAAAAATCTTTTCAGAAAACACAACATTCTTACAGCTCACTCGCTATACGTACAGGAAGTCATAGTTCTTACATTCAAAAAACGCGATGACTTGGAACGCATGGGAGACCTCCACGGACACAATACAAGACACAGACAGGATTAGTGCTACTTACGGCACAGAACCATTACTTTTGAAAAAAGTCCGTTGTATTCTGGTTTGAGACTTTTTAATAAACTGCCTTTAGAAATAAAAAAACAACAGTCACTAGCCAAATTCAAAAAAACTGATTAAATCCTTACTTGTCACAAAGGCGATATATTCAGTGAAGGAATTTTTAAATCATTAGATATTATGCTACTTTATAAAACTGAATTTCATCATAAGTTATCATGAATTCCCTTGTCTAGTTTTAATATTGATTAACGAACCACCATATTTGTGAAATGTAACAAATGAATTGTGGTAATAAAAATGCTTATTGCTTATTATAATACGCCCAATGTTAGTTATATATTTTACGTGCTGTTAGTTGTACGATGCGTATGTCATTAGTTGTATAATACGCCCAATGTTAGTTATATATTTTACGTACTGTTAGTTGTATGACGTGTGAGTCATTAGTTGTATACTACACACCGATATTAGTTATTTACTTTACCGATAATAGTTGTTCGTAGGGTCTGAGTTGAGTTGTATATTACGCCCGATTTTAAATGAATATTACATATGATGTTAGTTATATATTAGTCGGATATTAGTTGTATAATGTGCTACATTGCTAAGTTGTTTATTGTTTATTACGTATTAATCATACCTAATTGTATATTGTTTTATATAAATATAATTTATTTTTGTTGTTGTTTATATAGTATTGTTATATGAGTATGTTGTCTTCTAATAATACAGCTTATTGTATTGTTATATTATTTTGTGAGTGGTATTATTATTTGGCTTGTAATTATGGAAGTATTCCTGGTGAAAAAGGGTAACAATATTTATATACAAACCCAATAAAACCAGTTACTTATTTTGGTAAATTATTAATCAAATTGTTACACTGAGTTGGCAAATTGTATACGTTAATAGTTAAATATTTAAAGTAGTTCTCCTAAGTAGAATTGAGCTTGAGAGACAAATTATAGCTGCTTTGTAAAAATATGTATCTTATAAAGTACTTCTGAGTTTGGATATTGCGTCTAATATTAGTTTTATAGTTTTCAAATATTGCATTTATAACTCAACCATTGTAATTTCATAGATATTATACAAATTAAATATCTACAAAATTTATTGATAAGAATGTATGAGTAATTCATTTGTATAAGAATGCCCTACTAGTCCAAGTATAACATTATGTACGAATCAAATCGCTTATATTACAAAATATTACAATACTTCTTGTTTTTTTTATGTTGTTGTAGATACAACTCCATACGTTTAATTTCACTTGTTTAGCTACTAAATCACAATATTTTACAAACTAAAGTCGATTAAAGAAATAACTTTATTAGATAAAGAAAACCCTTTAAACATTTTGAGTTGCTTATTTTGGAATTTTGGGCTCTGAGTTTTAGATATATTTTGTTATAAATTTGAAATAAATGTTCACCATAATAATAAATACTAAATTTATTAGGTCGTTCATTATCAAAGATAACATCGTTATACCAAATATTGAAATGGAAAAACAAACAATATTTATGATTTTATAATAATTGATGGGTTTCGATCAGTAAGGGTAACAAATTTATAAAATTATTTCGATTAACAAATATTAACAAATCGGGAGTTATAATATATGCTCTCTTTGCAACAAAGAATGCAAAGAAAATGAACCCCTAAATAACGGATACCTGCGATGGACATTCGTGTCCATTCCTTTCATTATACTGCTTAGATCAGTTAGCATGCTTTTAAAGAGAAAGTTACATGTAAGATGATTTACCGTAGAGACGATGTTCTTCACTCAGGTTGACAGCTGGAAAAATATGCAAAGAAATATTTTTGTCCCTTCAGTACTGGCTGAAAACATTCTTTGTTGCTTCAATACTGGCTGAAAACATTCTTTGTCGATTCAATACTGGCTGAAAACATTCTTTGTCGCTTCAATACTGGCTGAAAACATTCTTTGTCGCTTCAATGCTGGCTGAAAACATTCTTTGTTTTTTAATGTTCTCTTGCAAAATGAAATGTATGAAGTTTTATTTGTTCAAGCTTTAATAATATTAAATTTAAAACGTTATAAAACCAGTTTGTGTGAAACAATATGAGTTTTTCACGCAACATTGTTAATCAAAATAGATTGAGCCAACTATGAATGCTGTAATAACAAGACTCCGTCAAGTTTTAACCCATATAAATACGCATGTTTCCGAAATGATGATCATATTATAGATATGATAACAATGTAACTTACTACAAAAAAATGAAGCCTGAATGAAACCAATTACAATAAATTCTTCGACTGAATGCTAAAAGACTTCTAAACAGGTGCGTATACAAATCATTTACAAAACAAATTCGCATACATTTCTTATAAATTGATATAGGGGTAGAAAATTAGCAAAAACATTTTTTGGTTCTTTAAATACTCGCTCTTCTTGTCTGGTTGGAAATTGGAAAATGTAGATTCTAATATGGGGGAAAGTTTGTGTCAATTTTAGAACTATACCAAACCATAATACAGAGTGGGGCAGAGGAACTTGCTTGTTTCAGTTGTCAGTACTGAAGCGACGACTGCTGTTGTAAGGATGGGAGTTTCACCATCATGGAGTGGACCAAGATGCAACGCGCATTCACAGTTGAAGCGTATTTTTTAATGATCATTCCATCGTTACACAAAGTGCATTCCGCGCACGTTTCAGTATTGTGTCCCGTGGCCGAAAGTAAATTGTTTTATGGGTGAATAACTTCCGAGAAACTGGTGATGTGAAGAAGAAAAAACCTGATCTTCCACAAACAATAATATCGCCTAAAGACATTGATATGGTAAGGCATTTTGCGATCTCCTAAGCGCTCTGCCCGTAAACAAACAAGTGATCTTGCAATGGCTGGTCGTTCTATCAGACGAATCCTTCATGAGGAACAGAAATGTCATCCCTACAAATAGGTAGTGGTACAGAATCTTATCCCTCGTGATTTTGCTGCCGGAGAAAATGCATGTGAGGCGCTACTCAACATTCCACAGGACGTCATGGTTTTCTTCACCGATGAGGCCATCTTTCAGGATTTGTAAATAAGCAGGACATGCGTTATTGGAGCCTACATAATCCCAGACAACTACATCAACGTCCAGTTGTTGCCAACATACCCGACTGAGACAATGAATTCAAAATAATGGACGTTATTTGCCTGACATAATTTTCAAAACCAGGTAAACATAAATTTCCAATGTTTTCCCTTATGATATTTTCAAAATAAAATATTTATTTGTAAGTATTTTGTTTTTCTTGAGTAACCAAGTAAGCAAGTTCTTCTGCCCCCCCCCCCCACTGTATATGCAATAGTATGTTGTAGAATGTAATAGCAAGATTTTGAAAATGTGTAACAAGTGAAAATCTTGCTATTTTTAATATTTTTCTAGTATCTAAACAATTTACTATACTACATTTTCCCAATGCCCCTTATTTTTGAATTTATCTAAAAAAAAGGTTTCTTAGTTTCCTTCCTACGGTTTTAATATTTAACAATTATACAGTAGATAGTTTTGACAAATTTTAGCTATCTTCATTTTTCTGTAAATTTGTTTGAATACTTATGAACACCTTTAGTTGAAATTTGATAAGAAAAGTTGGTTTTCTTGTTTGATATATTAGTTCCACGTTCAGTGATATAAAGCTATACTACTGTCCACCAAATACTGGCCTTATTACAGAAGGTTGAGGAATGTAGTGCCCACAAACGGCCTAAAAGACATGCAATGTTTGTGGTTTACATGTTCTAACGTGCACGAAGTATTAAAATTTTAAATATTGTGATTAACACCAGTATAAGGTTTCATCACTAGAAGGGGGATTTTTACTAGATTATGTCCTGCAAACATTCCGATGGTATTATGCCTTTGTCGTAATATATACATAAATATAAAAAAGTTACAATTTTATTTATTGTTTGTTTGTAAAAAATCATTACCTTGTCATTTAAAGAACAAGCAACAGTCGAAGTTCTCTTCTAACGAATCTCTCACCTGAAGTAGATCACAGAAAACATACAGTTTCAGATAGCCTACATAACTACAGTCGTAAATAGCATATTATATCAAAAATGTATGCTATTTTTTGATTCTACAAGTACAACCAACTGTTATGTAGCTTTTTTAGTTAACTCTGTACTCAAATGTTTTAGTTAGTTTAGTGACCATATAATACTATATAGCTTTCTATAATCCTAAGTCATATAATTGTATTGTATTGGTATTTACATGCAAACATTTGTCTGTTTTGTACAATATTTTTATAAATTACAAATTTCAACAACACTATGTACTGACCTAGATTTATCAGCAAAATGTAATACTCTTTCTCAATAAGAAGCTGTTTTAACATATTTTAAGCTGTACATTTATTTTCTTAAAGCTAAGTCGATGGCCGAAAGTTAAATAGCCGAAGAATAGAAAACTTTGTTAAAAAAATTGTTTTGTGGGAAAGTAATAGAATCTAGCAAACTTAAACTCTAAGTGTAAGTGAGGAGAAAAAGTACTAAATTATATTTAGAAAAAAATAAGTCCTGCTAAGCAATATGTGATCATTATATTTAGATCATTATTTTTAGTTTTTGTATGTAAATATTGTGCTCCGGTTTTTCTTCAGAGAAATTGGACTTGACTCAAACCACTATATTGAACTTTAATATATTTGTTCTGCTATAATGTAATTGGGATATCCTGTTTTATATGGCAGACATCAATACCTACAAATTTAAATACATAAACTGCCTTTTTATATTTTAATTTACGCACTATTGTACAAGTTAGCTGTTTATAGCATATGTTTCGTTAAATTCTAATAAAACTAAATTAATTTATTACAACTAAACGTATATAAAATAGAAACTAAATGAAAAATAGAGTAATCTCGTTTTAAAACAAAGACTTTGTGAAGAAACACTTCATTTTACTATAAAACTGTAAATTGTAAAAACTGTTCGAACTATGATTATGTAAAATCTTGAAACATGCCATAACTCATATTTATGGCACTTTAATAGTCTTCGTCATTAAAACTGATGTAATATAGTGTTGTTATGTCACACATTTATCGTGTAGTCAGCAAACTTATACTATAAAAAGTTCCACAAACAGCCATTACATCCTCATGCCTGTAGCATCTATAAACACTCTCTTTATGATATATTTTATTTTCTATAGATCGTAAATGTTGTTGAATGCAGCTGTACTAATAGTGAGGTAAACAGTATTAAAACAATAAAATAGGATATAAAATAAAAGAGCCAACGTGATTCTAAAAATGCCGTATGACATATATTTAACATATTTCAAACTCCCTTTATGTTCGGAATGGGTTGCTTTCTTATGGTTGCAGCGAGAGTTTCACTATTGTAAATCTTTAAAAATTTGTTGTAATAATTACAATGTTTATCCTTCAGAACTTGGAAGAAAACAAAAGGAGAGGCTGACAACGGTGGTGGCCATGCCATCCGCTCATAGAAATGGAGAACTAACTGCTCGACACCCCAAGTTTCTCTTACTCGACACCCATTCAGTACAATATTGGATAATACCTCTGTTTTTTCTTCTCTGTGACTTAACTAACAGATTTATTTTGTTTTTCGACTAAGAAAATATCTTTAAAAAATCAATAAGTTTAATTTTAAACTTAGTTAATTTCAAGTTTTTACTAGTTTTGTTTCTAAAACATAAGATATTGAATATTAATACAAGATAGATTTTAAGACTAACTCTGTAAAGGTAAGTAAAATTGAGCCATTGAAGAGTATGCTATACATTTTCCGAGTGTGTTGTCTATATAAGCCAATAAATATCCTTTATGTCTATTTTTAGTTTACTGAATTAAGTTTAAGGTTTGAGAGTAAAATTAAAAAAGTAGCGAATTAATTTAATATTTATACATCAAATTTTTGTATTTAATTTTGTTTGTTACTTATTAGTGCAGAACATTTACCAGTTTAAGAGAATTTTTGTTCCAATTATTAATCTCACTAACCATAAATTTCAATCAAATACAAGTTGAGAGGCCCAAATTTTATAAAAAGTATAGTGCCAATGAATCGACGAATTAACATTTCCAAAGCCTCCTTGTATTTTTTCATTTTTCCGTCCTCTAGTCCTGAACTCACAGTTACTTAAGGTATACTCGCAGTTAGTAGTTATTAAGTTTAACTTTTTCTAAATTTCAAAAAAAGAATATAAAACATTATGCTCCTGCGACGCACCTAGTGCAATTACGAGTACATTGTGATTGAGTAGTGGACCAGAGTTTACTCGTACGTGTTTGACTTCCTGGCCCGTTTGTTCCAATGCCTAAAACTGACCCAACTTGCTTTACTTTTCTGTGCTTTACCGTTCAAAAATATAAGAATATAATCCATCCCCTATATTGTATTATCGTTTGACCTGAATCATATACAAAAATTACTTGAGAGTGAAAAGTAG
>JAQJVL010000994.1:22500-260000 GCA_035578905.1 Stictocephala bisonia | reverse complement strand
TATTTTTCATGTGTATTATGCCTGAGATTTTTTGTGGTTATTTTACAACTGGAATATTGTTCATGTTTGACTTAGATTTAATGGATAGCATATTGTTTATGGTTGACATATTATTTTACTTGAAATTACTTGGCTGAAGGGATCACAATTGTAATGGCTATACTTTGTTCTATTGTCACGTTGAATGATTTTATGTATAATACACCATTAGACAAACACTAAAGCCTTCAGTGGTTTTGAATAAAAACTAAACTCCACTTTCTTATGGTCTTTATTAAATTGTCTAACCTTTAATTAAACATCGCAAGGTTTTTGGAAGGAAATATTCCCATTTCTTCTCCAATTACATAGTTTTCCTTACCTCAGTCTAAAACATGTTTAATAGACAAAATTTATTCCAACAGTAATACTAATGATATTAAACTAACTTAATGTCACCCAACAATGCAATTGAACTGCAGAACATCTGGTTTATAATTAATGATAAATCCCACCTTGAAGGACTGGTTACAAGAGCAGGCTGCCGTCCGGAAACTTCTCCAATTAACTTACCCATTATGCGAAAGCATCTTGGGTAAAAACTTAAATCCCTTTACTAATTCCCCTGACGTTAATGTTTCTTGCAAATTGGAGAACATTTCACAAGAAAGGGGTGGGGGGCACATCACAAATTTCCTCAGCTCGTAACTTGTTTTTGTTCTTTTTTACATTCCTATTAAAACCAAGAGTTGTAATTTAATGTAAATTACTTAACAAATTAATTGTATTCTATTTTCATCACCCGGAAAACCATGTTAAGCTTTCCAATAAATTTAATTGATGTTACACGTTTGTTCCTTACTTAGTATAAGTTATTGTACATATAGTTAGTTGTAATTCATAATTAAGTAATTTAATAGTTTGTTCCTCTTATTTGTATTTATAATCTCTTAAGCATAAATTGTTATTCACATACTCATAATAAATTCACCTGTTACTGTATTGCAATTTAAATAATATTACTGGCCTCTATGCACATGCACTTGCCAAAAGTCAAATATCAGGTGACATTGTCTAACGCTTGTATCTGGTGGTGTGAACCCCGTCAACACGCTTCACCCCTATACCTAAAATTAACTGCCCAGTTGAACTCATGATGCTATGCAGAACGGTTCGCTTGGCGTCGCGACTGCCGTGACCTCTCTTATAGTGACCTCTCTTTTGGTTTCATTAGTCAGTGATCGTGTTTTTTCGTCTCTCAATCTCTCTACTCTCAATCTACTCCGCATTTAATTCAAAGTGAACTCTAACAGTGTTGTGGTGTGCTCAAAACTGACCGCTGGACAACATCGACACCCCAAGCCTGGTGGATCCATCTCTACGGTCATCTCAACTCTCATCTTCTCAGTTCTTCGCTCCAAGATATGTACTATCTCCTCTAAAAGGTACAGTTGGTACTTTTTCATTACTTTCTACTTATAAAACGCAACTCCCTGTGATCGTTCGTGTAACGTCTTTTGTAGTGTTTCCTCTACTAACGTGGATGTTAGTTGGTCCTCCGAAAAGGCAATAAGCTTTAAAAATCTCTCAAAACGCCCTCAATACTAAATAACGTTGTTAAATTACAATAAATTTAGTCCAATAAAGGTAAAATCTGCATACCAATATATTTCGCTAAATGTAACAAATATTTTTAGTATTATGAATAAAAATTATTGTAGTACATTTTATTGTTGTTTGAGGCCACAGATGATCCAATTATTGCCATTTAATTATTTAACTCCATCCAGTCAAGTATAAATAAATATCTTAGTTTACTAATACAGTAATTTAAATTGCACAAATGGCTTTACGTTAGTTTTACTAAGGGCTCTGTGTCAGGTATGTTAAACCAATATCCACTTTCGAAAGTTACTAGGCTACCTGGTTGCTTATTTGAACACATACATTATATCTACATTATATTTACCTTAAAACGTTCAAGTCAATTATTACACAGTTCTTGGAGCCAGGTTAGAGGTGCTATTATTACCAAATATTAGGTTGGACATCAACTGCTTTCAAATGTACAGTGTTCAGCAATACGGGAACGCAACACTTAGCAACTGAGTGAGCCGAAGACGAAACTTTTATATACAGAAGTGTATATTTTCTTTTTACTTAGAAGTGAGACAAGCGAGTCAAAATTTTCATTAATCTCCAGTGGTTGACAGGTAATGTCAATTGACGATAACTGTGTAGTATTTTGTGCAGTGTTCATACTTCGATCAGGGACAGCCAATTGATTATGAATATGAATATATACTCGTAGATGCGAGTGAAACTGATGGAGTGTGATTATGAAAATAAATCTTCCCCTTGGTGGGACATCGAGTGTATCATCAGAGAAAAACGACACTCACTCTGACCTGATAGATACTTCCACCTACCCAACGTTATAACTCGCGAGGTTTACCGAGTCACTTGGCCAGGCGATGCGCAGTAGACTAATTGGAGTGGTGGGAGCCGCCGAGTCAGTGTGTGCCATATGGTAAATAAAAATAGAAACATCTGATATTTAAAATGTTGTTTACAGCCTGACTTAACCTTGTTATTGTTAATTAATTTGTAATAAATAATTGTAGCTATTAATATTTGTGACAATATTACTAATTAATTAATAAATGACGCGTTTAGCATTTTTTATTTATTTGTTTATAGGTATATTGATTATATCATAGTTTTATTTATTGATTTATAAGTGAATTAATGTGTCTACTTCCAGTCAGACTTTGCAAAGACAACATAATATGTTGTTTTTATTTTAGCAATAAGAGGTTTTAATTCAAATTAAAAATGAAAACGACCTTTCTGATTGGCCGTTATATGAAATGTAAACAAATAAAAAAGGAAAGGAGGCGAAAAGAAATTCTTTTCTACACAGAGAGCAGCTGCAAGCGCAGCTGAACTGGCAACAGAACATGGTAACTAAGAGATCAGTCACATGATGGAGGGGTACAACAGTGGTGGATCGAAACTGCCCTCCCCTGCTCCCCTCCACCTCTAGTATTATTCAGGCGCAGGCCAAGTGCCTCGGTAAAGGCCCCCCATACACGAGAGGCCTTGAGATCAAACCTCACGTGTTTGGGTCGGCCTTCAGTCCAAATCCGTGGCCAGATGGACTGAGTAAATTCTAGTCGGATTTCGCCTCAAGGCCAGACGAGGGGACAGCGGCGAAATATAACGTTAAAACATTTTTAATTTTATATTTCGAAATTAATTGCATTGTTAATTTATTGGCAAGACTTGCAAGCACAACGAAATTTTTATTTCAATTAATAATTCAACTAAGTTAATTTTTTAACAGTAATTTTGAAAACTATTAAAAATTTCAAAAATTACAAAAAAATTAATTTAATTACATATTTTACTTTATATAGTTTTGCTTGGTATTTCGTGTTTTTTAGTATTTTTCGATGGATCCCTAAAATCGGTACGTATCATTAAGAGGCCCTTTTTGTTTTCTCATTGAAGTAGGAATTTTTAAGTTGCTTATTTTATATTTAATACATCAATAATTTCATTTTTGTAGTTTTCCAAGAAAAACTTTCCTCTTCGTTTTTCCAGACAAACCTTAGCCCACAAGCGTCGATTCCTATGTTTATTTATTTATATAAGTGTACATATGATAACAGCGTAACCTTCTAAATGCTCAACTGTAGACTCGTTTACTTATAAACACTTCCAACTGAGAGATCTGGCCTTCAGGTCAATTCGAACTTGTATGGGAAGTCGCAACCGCGGGCCAAAACTGTGCAGTTCTGGTGTGAAGAAGGCCAGGCCTTGAGGTCGGCCGGGCCTACCATGTACGGGGGGGGGGGGGGGGCTAAGCCTAGCGAGTTATACCACGGCCGCCTTTAAAGAAGGCCGCGGCAATTGAATAGGCAACGCCGCTTTTCATATCGTCCTGAGGCCTATGGATAGCGTCAGCTATATGGCTATATACTGCTACAGGGGCTTCCATACAACCGACATCGCTCCCAAAAAAGGAATCAATATGACACTACTAAATATACAGTACAAGTAAACGTCACACAACACAAATTTATTACAATATAAGCACAAAATGCACAAATATATTACAACACAAGTACAAAATGCACAAATATTATGGTGATCGATTTCGGTGAACCACGCTCACCTTCCTCAGACCAGAGGGATTAATCAGATTCTTTTGTGAATCCCTCTGGTCTCAGGAAGGTGAGCGTGGTTCACCGAAATCGATCACCATAATATTTGTGCATTTTGTGCTTACATTGTAATAAATTTGTGTTGTGTGACGTTTACTCGTACTGTATATGTACCAACACGTATTGTGCTAATTAAAAAACTACTATTAAATAGAAAATTTGGTTCTATTATTATATTGATCTTATTCCTCTGGTAGTTTTTAAGCGTGTTAAATTAGGTTTAGAAGTTGATATTATGTATTTGTGGATATGTAAGCATACATTAATTTGCAATATTCCTTTCTGGCATATTACCACTTCTAGTATAAAACAAATTTAATACGGTACTTGAAAAACAAACATCTACTTAATGGGAAGAATTTTACTGTCTAAACAAGAGATGTGATGGTTCTATTTCGTTTATTTGAGATGGTTTTTAAACATTTTCTGTTAGATAAAAATTTGATTCAAATTTGATTTATAGGTTCCGCCATAACAAGAAAGTCCATTCTCAATTCTACTAAGAACTAAAGAAAAGTAGGCCTAGAGTCTTCTTAGAATGTTTTTATTTTTAGATCTGTATGATATTAAAATATATTTATGGAATATTTAGTTTCAATTTCACATTAAATATATGCGTTTCACAGTTCATTTCTTTGCCTACAATAACTCGCAAATATTGAACATCTTTATTTTCTCAAACAACAGCACCTCCTGAATTGCAGTTTTGTGCTCGTTCGTATTAACAGCATATCGATAGACTTTAAAGAGAATTTAATGCCATGAATACATTTTTCGTTGCTTTAGTATCACAAGGATATTAGACTTATTTATTTATACTATCCCATGTGATGAATTAAGATAGTACCATCACTTTCTTTTGTTTTCATATTTTGTCATAAATAATTCGATTTTCATCTTACTATAATTAATTTGTTAGGTAAAATACAAGTACTTCTTGTATTAATGTTTTCAATAACAGTCACATATCGTAAGCCACGTTTACAAAATTTACTAATTACAAATACTAAATTATGTATTTATAATTAGTATACATGATACGGAAGTCCGTAGACAGTACTTCCATATTTAACAATTTTACAATACTTCTTAGATTCTGTGACAGTAAATAAATCTTTAGATATAAGTTTTCGAATAATACCAATGAATTGTTTACAAATATTTAACACAAGATCAGGAAGTACAGAAATCCCACCTCTGTTTATATCTTTCAAATATCTTACAAATTGCAGCATTCCTCTGTTAGTAGCCTCTAAACAATAGCAAACAATCATCACAGGTTAGTTTAGAGCGGTTTTTTAAGTGATATATCGACAGAAATAAAAAAAACCAGGAATCATTTAGTTTGATAGTGTCAAGATAATAGTTATGAAACGTTTTATAAGTAATCAGAAACATCAAAGTACGTAAAACACCCCATTAGAGTGGAGCGCACGCCGTTTTCCTGTATTAGTAAATGGAAGGAGGCCGGAAATTAAGCCTCAATGCGGCGTTGCCAATTTTCAATCGCCGCGGCCTTCATTAAAGGCGGCCGTGGCTATATACACGCCTTCCCGCGGTAACTTCTTTTCTAATTACCGTGCGCCCTCCTATCCACTCCAGGTAAACACAACTAGAAAAGCACGTGAATTCACAATGTTTTTAGTACCTCATTTTGAATGTTTTAAAATTAATAATAGTTGACAAGACATGTAGCCTATAGACTACTTTTTTTTATGAAAAACAAACATAAAACATTTTAAATTGGCTACATTTGACGTAGATCTAACAGACCACTTTTAGTTAGGGTTATTTTTTTACAGTGGGACAAAGAACGTTTTTCCTAGCGAAATTATCAGTATTGTAACACTAAACACACTCACACGTATAACCATTCCGTCATAAAATAACTGTCTACTGTAGTTCTATGTACTATAAGCTCAATGTAATAAAAAAAACTAGTCACCGCTGTGCAAGCATAATAAATTCGTACTTTATATCTGAATTTCAACTTAAAAACTCAAATATTTGAGGTATTGGGGGCCCAAAAACACAATTTTTGAAAGTGTAAAATTTTGTAATACTGACGTTATTTACTTAGATGGGGGAATAAAATAAAGGCATTTTTCCTAATCCAAATATACCGTCAGATTCGGAAAAGCACAAATATTATAGGCAAAAAAAATCCCGATTAACGAAAAAATTTCTAAATTAAAACACCCAAGTATGGTGTAAAACTTTAGGTATTCATCTCTTAAAATTTGATACCCATTATATTTTGGAAGGGACGACATTTGTGAAACCTGTCCCCTCCCCCGAAAAAACAAAAGCATGCCCCAAAAACCAAACTTCTTGGTTATACAGGCAATTTTTACTGGTGAGGCCGTATACCAAGCTTCCTCATGAGGCCGCAGGCCAAGATCCACAATGGTGGCTATAGCAGAGTGTCTTGGCGATACCGTAGGCCAAGATTCTTAAAATATATATATATATATATATATATATATATGTGTATATATATATATATATGTATATATGTGTATATATGTATGTATATGTATATATATATGTATATATATATATATGTATATATATATATATAGGATAATAGTAAAATAAAGCGCCTACGGGGTGTATTTATCTCCTGAATATATCATTACATTTCGGATGGGATGACATTTACGAGCTATTCTCCCAGAAAAACAAAAATGCCCCAAAAGCGAGTAATGCTAAATCTGCACACCCAAGTGAAGTATCAAATCTAAGTCTCGTATGAGACATGCTTATGCTGAGTTCCGAAGGAATGTTACCACCTCAATTTGAGGCGATGTGCGACCGCTCGATTACAGCCGCTTACAGTTAAAATAAAACATCAAAGCCATTTCAAGTACATACCATTTGAAAGACCGTGAACCATTGTTTGTTTACGTGTCTTTGAATTTTCTCTACGAATTTCCTACGTGGCACAGAGGCTTGTTGATTTCGTTTGTTTAAGCCTACTTCGTCTAACGTGCCATATTATCGAGTCACGTTCGCCATTGCCAAGCCGGTAGTTGTTTACTTTATTGTACTTTTATGCGACTTTTAGTGTTTGTGTATTATTTAACTAGTTTTTATTGTTATTTGTGATTAGAGGTGATCCTTGTCGTTCGAGTGACACTCGAGGTATACTTGAACGAGCTGATTGTCATATTCGTTGCTAGGCAACTTATTATATAGTTATTATTTCTTATCTAATTTTGTGTAAATATTAGACAATATGATATTTTTCAGAATATAATTATTATTGTGTATTATTTATCTTGTTTTTGTTGTTATTTATAGTTTATAGGTGATTCGTGACATTCGAAATATACGTCTACAGTACTTGAATGAACTTATTGTCATATTCGTTGCTAGGCAACACATTTAGAGTAATATTTACTTCTAATCTAATCGTGTATAAATATTGGACAATGTAATGATTTTATTTGTTCAGCACTAAATTATGCACAACTTGTGTATCCCAGTTTTCTTCTAATATATTAACTTTACATACATAAATGACCTATAAACTTTTTGTAACATTTTTTATAAATTATTTATAACTAACTTTATTTCTATAAAAGTCTTAATTTTATTATTTTTCCCCCATTATAAATATTTTTAATGTATTTCTTTCTGATAAAAAATGAAGTCAATTTCATTCTTCTAATGCTATTAATACATTTATAGTAAATTTTTAAAAATAGTCTTACAAATAACTAAAAATAATGCGACATTTGGGGGTATTAGCATTGACAATCCTTGGGATATAGGATAATAGTAAAATAAAGCGCCTACGGGGTGTATTTATCTCCTGAATATACCAATATATTTCGGATGGGACGACATTTACGAGCTATTCTCCCAGAAAAACAAAAATGCCCCAAAAGCGAGTAATGCTAAATCTGCACAAGTGAAGTATCAAATCTAAGTCTCGTATGAGACATGCTTATGCTGAGTTCTCTCGTGCAAGGAGACAATGTCACTTGCTATCTAGACAATGTTTTCAAGAATATGTTTCACATGTACAGGAGGTCACTTCAACTAATACCAAAATATTTAGGAGTTTTTACAAAAACTTAATATTTTGGAGTTTTTACAAAAACTTGTAAAGACATAGCACGATACCTCCCTGTCTGAAGTTGGACAACCACGTCACTTCTAACCCTACCGACATGTGTGAGCTTTTCTCATCCGTCTCTTCAGTATTCACTACCTCCACAGATGTAACCTTTCAGCTAGAATTATACCATACGGGAAACCACAGGTTTTCTGGACCCCAAGGGTAGAAGTAATAAGCAAGTAGGCTGATACATTAGATTATTTATTGTAATAACATTTCGATATACAGAAACACATAAGTTTAATTTAATAGCAACATAATTAAATGAGTCTACTTGCCTATTTAAGATCCCGGAGAAGCTGAGGGATGCTATAAATGAAACTGCGACCAATGGTGGGAACCAGAACATTCAGCACGCCTCACTCCTCCCTCGGGCACAAAAAGACTGCGTGTCGGCGAGGGAGAAGAGCAGGACGCCGATGATGTAACAAGGCCCAGTCCAAAGTTTAAATCATTGTTGTGGCCTTTACCAATCGCTCGCGCAAGTTGGTTGCAATTAACGCATTACAAATATTGGTATAAAATTCACACTTCACTTAAATTGCAACCAACACACGCAAATTTCAAACAAAAATCTTCCTTGATAGACTATTCAGCTCTGACACCGCTAATTTTACCATAATGGCAATCTACACTAGCAAAAAATACATTTAAGAATCAATAAACCGTATACAAAGGTAATCATCAAAATGATATAATACAATCACTATTCTTATTAACGATTATATAATGCAATTTTTATAATCACTTGTATGGGTTTACAATATCTAGTAAACATGGCGGTCTAAAATAATAATATTTATTGGTTGGACAGTGACAGGAACTGTTTGCGTTTCGGAATATTTCATCAGCCAGCCGCTATGCGCGCAGAAAGAGCCAGGTGAATAAAATGAATTTAATGATTCGCGAGTCCCCCGACGAGAGTTTCTAAAAGAGAGGGTGTGGTGAAGAAATCTGGACTATGGAGGTGTGATAGAGATCAACTGAAGAAGACTATGGTGAAGCCCAATAGCAGCCCTCGTCGCGGGCTTCCGGATTATTCCACCAAACCAATTACATAATAATAATGATAATAATATTCCAATATATTGTACAGATATATTTCCTCAGAATGGAGTTTCATAATAAATATAAATAAATTCATAAGACGAGTTCTATGGGCGAAGATAAATAAATATGCCTGATTACCTTAGTCTCTTTTTTTTACACGAGTATATACTTAAAAACCACTTTCTATAAAAGCTCAGTAATTCATTTCAAATATAACAATTCCACCTATTTATCAACTAACAAATTCACTACATTATATGTTTTTAGTCCATTCACCCTGTGATTCCCGCATTTTCATTCTTTCTTACAATCATTGGCCGCCACGCATACATTCATTCATACAGACAGAAATTATATAACATATTTGCACTTAAGTTATAGACAGAAAGAATGCAACACGATTAAAGTACAAATCAGAGAATTGTTGTAACTATTGTTCATTTGACCCACAGATAAACGGAAAAAACGAGAAGGATGAGACGGAGGTGGTCAGAGTTTTCATAATGCAATTATTAGTGGAGCTAGAAATTAGAAACCAATTCTTGGACTCTGACCTGTCCAATGCCACGTTGCCAGACATCCAACAGAGTTGCCTAAAGTTCAAATAATTAAACGCTATAAAATGAGATAGTAAAATATTCTTTACTGAAACCATAGACCTAGAAGGTCTGTGCTGAAACTAGAACGAAAGATATACTATAAAAAAAAAAAAAAAAAAAAAAAAAAAAAAAAAAAAAAAAAAAAAAACAACCAAATTATACAAACTTATCCTACCTGAAAGAAAATACAAATTCCAATAAAAATATAACTAAAACACAAACTTTTCATAAACTAACTACAAGTGCTTGGCTAGGCTTCTGCTTATCGACGTGTGGACTAGAGCTGGAAAACAATTAAATAGATTAGTTTTAAAGGAGGTGAAGCTCTAATTCATCTAAAACTAACTGAGCCCCAAAAAAGGCTATTTTCAAAACGGTCTACATATTTAAAGTTAGTTGCAAAAAGAAGTACACCAGGAGGTTTTGATCAGAACCAACTACATCAAGAATTAAAGACCAGGACTAGTATATTCCACATTGGTAGAAGCGGAGTTTCCTTCAGAATAACCAGGAACAGGTGTAAAAATATCAACTGCGCCAGAAGAGATTACATTGGTTAATGATGCGCTCTTCGTTGGCAACGAATAAAGTTGTAGTTTAAGTAAGAAAACTCCTTAATAAAAAAACCCAATCTTATTAAAAACCAATAGCGTCCTTAGGTTTACTTAATCCTGTTCAATTGTGAGATTGTAACAACAAAGAATCGGAAGACTTTGTATAATATTTATAATGTATAAATACTACATATTATACAGAAAACTTGATAACTATCCAAAGCAACATAAACACTATAAAATAAGATAATATTCAACCGAAACTAACTTGAACGCAGGCACGGATACAGAGCAGTGCAGAATTGGGGGGGGCGAACCTGCCGGGGGGTCTGGGGGTTTTTCTATACCCCCCAGTAAGGTGGGGGGGTCCGGGGGTCCTCCCCCGGACAATTTTTGCTATTTTAACGTCCTAGAAGTATTGTTTTTAGCAGTTTGGGGGGTGTTTTTAGGGTTTAAATATAGAAGAATACCTAAGTTATGTAATCGAAAATAAGTTTGGCATAAATTAAAACAACTTCGAAATAGCATTTAAGTATATACATTTAATATCACAACTATTAAATAATAAAATGGATTCCATTGGAATGTTGTATTGTTAAAGTTTTATGGAAACAGTTCAATGAGCAACAACTTAAACATAGTTTGGACATGCTAGGTTATTGTAATACGTATATGTAGGTTGTTGTTGCTGGCCGCCCCACGCGGCAGCTACCAGGCGACTGAAGCGAGGCACAGGCCCCCGCACATGCTCCGGCTTCTTGGAACATGGTCGGAGACCCGTACCGCGCGACAGCGCCAAGGCGGCTGTGCGGGGGAAATTCGGCTCAGCTTGGCGACCTAACCTAACCTAACCAACCGACGACTCGGAAATTCCCCTTTCTACAAACTCAGACTACACATCCGAATATTATATATACTGTAATATTATTAAGACGGTAACAATTACTAATGTTATTTTCATGACGGTAAATCAAATATTTTATTAACATTTTATTCTAAGCGTGTAGGTAAATTTTTTGCTTTTTTCCGTTTGGGGGGGGGGCGATCGCCCCCATCGCCCCCCCCTTAAATAGGTGCCTGTTTGAACGTACAACATACGACACACACAACGTACAACATACGAACAAAGTGCTTTGAGACTAACGAATGGGTCACCACATGGGGTAGGTTTGACTAGTAGATGTAATGGTCTGGCGTGGACGTGACGGTGTAGTGTGCCGTACAATGGAACCGTCGGCCCGAAGAAGACCATCTAGGCTACTGTAAAAGAGAACGTTAGGGGAGTCCAATTTCCTAATTCAGATCAGACATTTTTAATGTATGTTTAAACAAATGTAATCAAATAAATACAAGTGCTCCTATTTAAAGAATGCATTAATAATTTTTATGTTGAATATGAAATTTATGGGGTCTCAAATATTTTCTTATGTTTGTGGGGCCCCAGGAGATAGGGGACCTGAAGCATTTTGCCCCAATGGCCCCCTCTCGGCGGCCCTGGTTATAAACTTAAAATCGTTTTCAAATTAGTATCCAGTACAAAAATACATGTGTTTTTTAAAACAAAAGGTAATTAAAATACTATTTAAACTAACGGAAATATGTAAAAAATACTAAAAGTTGTGTCATATTTTTTTCTCGGTAAATTTCATGATTTCCATAGAATAAAAAGCATATCTTGTGGAACTATAGTCAAATTTTTCAGGCATTTTTTATATTAGGTGGAATGAAAGTGTATAATAATAATATTTTTTTTAATAATGACAGAAACAAGAAAAATAATACATATGTATGATCAATAATATATAGCCAGAACACCACTTTCCTTCCAGCTGTTACAGCGGTGATCACAGTAAGATGAAGAAGAAGAGAAGAATAAGAAACTCGAAATCCTAACCAATTAGTTACGAATACCAATGAAAACAAACTAAAATCTTCGAAGTAAATCTTCAAATCCCACACAAACGTGGTTTCAAGAAAGAACTTCTATTTAGGATTTGGCCTTATTTTTCACCGTAAAAATAATTTTACAATTATTTAGGATTCAGAATTTAGAGTAACATCAGCCAAAATGAGTACAATTTTGGAAAAAATTGCAGCGATCGAAGCTGAGGTAGGCATATTTGTTACTTTACCCTAGATATTTCTAGGTTATGTTTTGCATAATTAACATTTTTAGGTTAAACAAAATTAAAGGGCATTGTTTAACCTATGGACAAATTTTAACCTTACAAACACAATTAAATGGGAATCGTTACTTATTATCAGTACCTGTCTTATTACTAGTATTACAATTACTTATCTCATAATAATGTGAAAATGACCACAAATTATAGTCCTAGGTATAGTCTTAATTAACCCTTTGACCGCCAAGTGCTGATGAGATCGGCTTTGTAGTTAGTATCCAAAACCGCCAGAGGCCGACTACATCGGCTCACTACTTCATAGCCAGAACCGCAGAGGGCCGATCTCAGTGCCACGCATTGTTGGACGAAAACCGCCATAAGTCAAACTAATCGGCTTGTATTAATTTTGCCACAGTTTCGTTATTTATAAGAATAAATAAATAAAGTAATGGCATATCTCGAAGGATGGTAATGGATACTCTTTAAGACAAATAGCCTCAACAATGTTTATTTAATTTAGTAAATTAACATATGCTAACAAAAATTATGTAGGTGTATGTGGATTATCAGCTGGTTTGTGCAAAATATAAACACAGTCAATATGTGTTGAAAATATATACATAGTGTAAATAAAATTGTGTTGAATAAACTTGTTATTATACTTTAAAACTTAAGAGTGTTTCAGTTAATTTTTTAATATTTTTGTGGTGAAAATTATTTTTTCTCACGCACTCCTGGGAATCTTTGAATTGTTAGTGTAACAAATTGCATATATTTTGAGATAAATAACTTGATTATTAGTGATGTTATAATTAATTTGTGTTAAATTAGTTTTTTTATTAAATTTCAGGCACTTCTGGAATAATACATTACAATATCTTGAAAAATAATGCAAGTAGGCAACATAAGTAAGCATTATATTGATTTTTGCATAATTTACAAATGCCCTTAAAATTAAAAAAATTGATGTTATTTATTAGTATTTCTATCCCAAATTCACAGGAAACGTTCACAGGAAAAGTTGCTACAATAAAAAGCAGAGTTTTGTGTTTATTTTTTAACCCTTTCGATGCCGCTGTCCGATATATCGGACAGCGGTAGTTACGCTAAAAATGCCGCGGTCCGATATTTCGGACCGCTCGTAATTTTTTTTTTCTATAAGGCATTTTCGTTAATATGCCACATATACGGTACCAATCTGTTGAGAATTGATTATAGTACTCAGAAAAAGTGTTTTAAACATCTTTTAAATATGCGTTTGTTGAAATATATTTGTCACACTTGAAATAATCGCTCAATTGTGACAAATATGTGATTTTGTACTGTCGAAAAAAATTACGATAAATCCTGGGATTTTCAAGGTAAGACTTTGAAATTTGGTATGCATGTTAGTAATTAAATGTTCTTTCAAATAAAGTCACTTTTATAGCCCTAGTATTTTTGTTGTATGGTCTAAAAAGTTTCAAAATTGAAAAATTAAAAAAAAAATAATTTTTAAAAAAAGTTGATTTTACAAATTAGAACCAATATTTTATTTAAGAAAATATATAAGTAGTAAAAAGAGCATTTCAAAACAAGAAAAACCAAAAAATAATTATGAAAATATATTGAAAAATAACAAAGTTAGAACAAAATAACGTAAACTATGCATATTCACTAAAAATACCCCTGGCATTTCTCGCATACCAAGGGAAAATATGCCCGGCATCGAAAGGGTTAAGTACTAATAATGTTATTGAAATTTAAAAATAAAAAATTATAAAATGTTAACTTAATTTTGTTAGTTATTTTTAATTTTCAACTCTAAATTAAGTTAAAAAATTAAAACCACCTTCATATATCTGTACAGAATTTCTTTACAAAAATTATACTTAAAACACTATTCTATCTTTAAAAGTAGCGAATTCGCAAGTATTTATTTGCATGTATGCAAAATCGGCTGAAAATGGCTCAAGTGGTGGGTTAGGGTAACACTTGAGTTGGCTCGGCGCCTGGCGGTAGCGCTAACACAATTGGGCTCGGCGGTTCTGGGACACGACGTAAGTAATTCCTCGGCGGTCAAAGGGTTAAGCTCATGTTGTAAAAAGGTTTAGTTATAGCTAATGCATCATAACATATATGACTGAAAAAATTAAATAAACATTAGCTGGCATTCATGTGTGCTAAATATTCATAGATTTTATCTTAAATGACCTCTCTATATATTTGATGTGATCTATAGTCTTAAATTAATTTGATGGAATTTACACGACATACAGTGTTTGTATGTACAGAACAAAATTAAAATTATTGGATTTGATAGCTTTTACATTAACCCTTTGGTTTCTAGGGTGAATATGATTTCTAGGAAAACTGCCAGGGTTTTATGCATATGTGTACCAAAAACTGCCAGGCTAAAATTCTTGAATTTGCATATATTTATAGAAATCTAAGTATTTTATAAATATATTTTATCTATGTCATTTTTAATATTTTGGAATGATTTTTTTTTCCTTTTTTCTTAGTAAATCAAATTGGCTCGCCTATATGTATCAGTATAGAAATATTTATTATAACTTTACAAATATTTTTGTTGTTACCAAAATATAGACAAACTTTTTTTCATTATTTTTTTAGTTTTACACCAAAAAATACACTTGAAATAAATATCAAAGCCATTCTCTATGTTATTTCCTAAAAGCCAATGTTTTGTAAAGTAAATCCTGACAATTTCAAATAGTATTGCACTAAATTTACAAAATCAATTACGATAAATATAACAAATTGTCACTTACATGGATTTTGGTTATCCGAAATAAATTATCCTAGTTTATGTATAATATACAGTTAATATAAACATTAGTTGCCATTTTGTTTATTTAACATTTAAAATAATTATGTTTTAAGAATAAATAGAACGTTTCAAAAATATTTAGCTTACACTGGCACAAATGTCTTTAACTTACAAAAATGGCGGTTGAGGCACTCGGGGTGCACCTCAAGTCTACATTTAACACACACTGTATGTGATCTCAATCAATAACTGGTGATATACGTTCACTCATGTTGAAGGAAACAATAAATAAATTAACTCGCATAATTAATAACTTCACACAATAAACAAGCACCGTAATGTTTACTTCACAATAGCGCGCCTGACATCAGACACCACGGCGATCAGCTGATCAGATTGTCTTTTTAAAATATGTATAGTATAAAATAACATATGTAATTAGGTATCGGAATGAATATGAAATGACAATATATTTATTTGTGTTATTATTAAAGCAAATTGTACAAAGATAACACAAAAAAATAACAGCGCTACAAACTAATTACGCAACAACGATATATCGTAGCAATGCAGTTTTGAGTAAAACTGTGCAATGAAATATCGTTGTGAAGCAGTTTTCGGTAAAAATGAAAACAACGATATATTGTTGTAGGGCAGCCAAAAGATTAATATACTTTGTGGATTACAGTAAAATTGTTTCTATTCTTAAATATGATTTTTTTGCAAGAAATGGTTTAGCATAATGTTTCTTTAGCACACTCAATACAGCATTTACAACGATACTCCGCACAAATGCCTTTGTTAAAGACGCAACAGTATAATCAAGTCATTCTTCTTTTTGCCACTGGGCATATCTTGCAAATTTTCTTTTTTGTTGTTGTTCAAGATAACCAATTTGAGGTTTTGGCAATGAAACTCCCAAAATTTTTGTGATAGATTGCTGGAGTTAGCTTCGTAAATTTGGCGTTTCAAAATGCATCTAAATATTTTTGTTATATAAAGTATGGAGATCTTTTACAATTTCTCACTTGTCTTCGGATTTTGATCTATGTTCACAATAATTTACATACCGTACATGACATAGAAATTCACCATCATAATGTTTATCATAAAAAAAGTACATATAGGACACCTTCAGGTTTTCTTACTACATGACATGATGAACATTTTTCAGCTTAATTTAAGTAATGTTAAAAAACCTCTTTGATTATTTTACGAATCCTTTCTTTCATCTTATAGTCACTTTCAACTACTATATACACCACTAAAAGAATATAGCGGGCAAGGAATATGAAGGGAACTGGAATCTAGTACAGTTAGAATTCCAAACTCTAATCCTATCACAAACTCCTTTTTCATAAGGGGAAAAGGAGCTGTGATAGGAGTGAGGAATCAGCTGGTGTAGGGAGGTTTGTTGTCATTACCGATTTCTGTTGAGGTTATATTGTAATTTAATTTGCAACATTATTGTGTTTGAAATATATAATTTATTTGTAATACTTACTTACGATTGAAATGTTCAGTGATCTATCTTTAAACTTAAATAATATTTATCACTAATTTCATTAATGTTTTATTTACATATTACTTTGTATCCAATTTTAAACTGTGTGCTTTGCTAACTGTACAAGTTGTGATGGAACGAGCAAGAATGTTATATGCAATTTCAATATGATTTAAATTTAAAATGTAATTTTACTACAAAAATGACTATATACAAGATTATGGTTATATTATATCGACTTTTATAATTAAAGCAGTTTTCTTAACTTAACTTAACCAGCTGATTGTGTCCGTCATCCTCACTTCCAACACTGCCCCTCACACCAACTAGAGACGGAGTGGTGGAACATTTTCCCCCTTATATTTCAACTGACTGGTTGGTGTATTTATTCACTATCTAAACAATGCTAAATCTAAAATGTGGAGTACTTGTATATTGTATCTAATGTGTTAAAAAGGTATTGAATTGACATAAGAATGTGTAATTTGCATGCATTATGGTCCTGGGAATCAGAAGACAGGTATGTGCCTGTGCATCAGCTGTGTTGGTGTAAAAAGTATAATAAATCTTCTGTATCTTCATTATTTTATGATAAACAGTATTTCAGGCAAGTGATTGTTTTAATAACAAAAATCTACAATTTTTAGATTGTTATTTGAGAGTGATTGTTATTGAATAGCAGTCCAATCATTTAGAATTTGAGAATCAAAGACTAAAAAATCCAATTCTAATTTAATGTTATACAGTCCTTACTGACAACATTCTAATGTAAATAAACTTCAATAAGTACATTAATGGAAATATTTTGTTGACCTGTGCTGATCCTGGAAAACATAAAAAGTTGACATGAGAATGAAAAGTCTGGACTGCACCATTTTGAAACTGTACAAAATGTATCATCATCTGCAGTAAAATAGATTCTGATATAGATCCTTGAATAATGGAGTTTGTCCCATCATCTTAAGCATATAGTTGAAGTAATGCCAAGTAATATTGCTTTTATAAATTGGCAAGTAAATGGCCAATCTGTTTACTTCATAATCTACCTTGTCATAGATAAGAGTATTTTTTAGACTAACCTAAATATATGTCTCAAAAGTATGTTTATTTGAGTACCTGACCTTTTTTTGTTTGAACAAAAATTTTATTATAAATTCATGTTGAAACTTTCAAATAAGGTTAAAACATGGTTCTTTAAAAACGTAATTTTTTAGGTTACATCAGCTGTGCCTATCTCACAAGCGTCTAGAAGTGTGGGGTCAGTCCAAGGCCGCATTAGATATACAGGTTGTGCTATAGGATCTGTGACGTCATACTAGTAGATGGCCGAACTACCACGCGGCCCATTGAACCCACCCACCAACCCATACACGTACAGTAATATTTACCCACCCGCCCACTCTTACACTTACAGTGGTATTGACCCATCCACTCACCCATACACGTACAGTGGTATTTACCCAACCACCCACCCATACACTTACAGTGGTATTGATCTACTGTACTAATCAACGCCTTTAATGGGGGTTTGAAAGCCTGCAACGAGCACAGTGAGTTCATAGATACAACTGGTGATATGCCAAGTTACGGAAAAGGCTCAGGTGGTACTCAAAGGTTGGCAAACACTCTTTTAGATCTTGTGTGCATTCTTACAATAATAGGATCTTTTTTAAAGCAACTTTGAGCACAATAACAAACTTTGTTCTAACGATGTTGTAAAATTTTACAAGACATGATTTGATTCACCATGATGACTATCCGCAATTTTTGTTTCTAACTATTGAATTCATGTTAATTCTGCACTATTAATTAGTCAATTTCAAATCTTTTCATACTTTGATAATACAATTTTGGGAAGCTAAATATCAATATTTAGTAAAAATTAGGTGTCGGAAACATAGAGTTAATATCACCCCACCGATATTATTTGTATTGATCCACCCGCCCACCCATACACGTTAGGTGGTACTGTGGGTGGGCATCCTTTCATGTACCACCCGCCCTCCCATACACGTGTATTTTACATATATTCACCCGCTTTCGCTTAGTACGACCATAAGCCATCTTACCACCGTCCTAGACCAAACGTATGACCATAAACCCAACATATACATTTTTTTTCTTATATTTCTTTATAAAACATAAGACTGGAGCAAGCTTTGTAAAAACGCTCCATGGATTAAGATAACTCATCACGTACAGAGGTCAATGCCTCTGTATTGTACAGAGGTGTATGTGTGGGCGGGTGGGTCACACCAATGTGTGTATGGGTGGGCGGGTGGGTCATAATGGTGGGTCACTACCACTGTACATGTATGGGTGGGTGGGTGGGTCACTACCACTATGTGTATGGGTGGGCAGATGAGTCATTACCACTGTATGTGTATGAGTGGGCGGGTGGATATTTACCATTGTATTGGTGGACGGGTTACTAACACTATATGTATATGGGTGAGTCAATTCCTAACATTCTCATCTTCTCAAAATCTGACCCTCGTGTCAATACCACTGTACGTGTATGAGTGGGTCAATGCCACTGTACGTGTATGGGTGGGCGGGTGGGTAAATAATACCGTACGTGTATGGGTGGGCAGGTGGGTAAATACCTCCGTACGTGTAGGGAAGGGGGGTGGGTCAATACACGTATTGTGTATCGCTTGTAATTTAAATTTATTATGTTACCCGCCTACCAATACACGTACAGTGATGTATCAGTAGCACCAGTAGTAGTGGGTGGGTGGGTCAATACCACTATACGTGTATGGGTGGGCCCATACCGCTGTACGTGTATTGGTGGGTGAGTGGGTCATTACCACTATACGTGTACGGGTGGGTCAGTATCATTGTAGGTGAGTAGGTGGGTCAGTATCACTGTACGTGTATTGGTGGGGGGGTGGGTCAGTTACACTGTACGTGTACGGTTGGTTATGCAATGTTTAGGAAATCAAATCAAATATTTATTTGCAATGACATTACAAAAATGTATAGCAATCGTCATCCCGATTTACGTGCATGGGTGGGCCAATACCACTGTATGGGTGGGCAGGTGGGCCAATACCACTGTATGGGTGGGCGGGTGGATCAATACCACTGTACGTGTATGGGTGGGCGGGTAACATAAAAAATGTTTAAATGTTTAATTTTTGTATACATGAGCAATTAGATACTTTTTATAATAATCAAAATATTTATAATTATAATACACGGTTTGGGCATCAACTTCAATACCTTGCAACATAGATTGTTAATAGGCTCTTTCCAATATCTTCAGCAAATATGTGCCCTTTTTGAAGTGTAAGCTAAATAGTCATAACATACAATATCAAATTTTATTACGCTAGCATATATACATGTATATTTTTTAGATGGCAAGAACACAAAAAAATAAAGCCACTGCTGGACATTTGGGATTGCTGAAAGCACGATTAGCAAAACTAAGACGTGAATTGATTACTCCTAAGGGTGGTGGCGGTGCAACAGTGGAAGGATTTGAAGTTGCTAAAACAGGAGATGCCCGCATCGGATTTGTTGGTAAGTAGAATACAAAAACAAAGAGGACAAAGTAGTAAGTAAATAACATAATAGAAGATAAAAGGCATCAGCAAACTTGCCGGATTAGATGAAGTCCGCTAACTCAAACATAAGGAACATTATATAGTCTAAAATATAAAATGCTACTATTTAGCACTACTGACACCATCCCAAGGTCTCTTGTGTTTGTGGACACATATCCTCTGATTTGCCCTATCTTTTGTATTTCATTAATTCCAGGCCGAGTGCCCTATAACAAAACCTCAGTAAGTTAATGATAGTTACAGGTTGATAGGATTCCTTCTGTTCAAGAATTACTTAGTTTGTTTAGTAAGCCTGTATGGTAGTCAAAAGATGCTCTTCAAAGAAATCAATTTCACTGTGCAGTGGAATTTCATTAATGCAATTTCACTATGCATTGCATAGTTTTTAGACATTCATATTTTTAGCCGACGTTGATGGCATATTTAGTGTTTTAATACATTGTTGTGATATTATATAGAATAAATACTGACCTTAGTCCTTTAAATATCGTCACAGAATCTGCTGAACAGTAGATCTTGGCAAGATATAATTACAAAAGTTGGAGGTGTCCATGTTGAGTATTGAAATTTTTATTTTTTTGTAACTTTTCATATTTAATTAAGAAATACGCTCTTTTTTCATATAATAGGCCTAAACTCCAAAAATTACATAGACTAATAGTACAATTTGATTGTAAAATTTTATGACTTTAGCAGGTATAGTATTCTATACTCCTTGAAGGTTTTATTAGATAGCTCTACTGTAGAGTATCATTAACACATCATTGTATCTTAATATCCATTTAATAACACACAAAAGTTCTATCCATTTAATAAATGTTCACATTGTTCTGAATGTCCTCATACCCATCATACTAACGTGTGTTAAAACAGACTTAACATAAATTAATTCTGTACAGCTTAAACTTATTTTGTTAGTCTAGAAATTTGCTGCTTTGTTATGTATAGATTTTTATATTAGCTTTGACATAAAGTAATTGTCTTGTATTAGCTATTACCTGTGATAAGAACTTTTTTCTGATAGGTTTCCCGTCTGTTGGCAAATCCACACTGCTAACAACTTTGGCTGGAGTATACTCAGAAGTTGCTGCTTATGAGTTCACCACACTTACAACAGTCCCTGGGTGTATCAAATACAAAGGAGCAAAAATACAGGTTTGTTTATGTATGGAGTATAGACTGGCTTATACATCATATTACAGGTTTTTAGTAGGTTTTTCATAAATTATTATGTGTATGACAACCACATAGTAGCAGGCCTTAACTTTGTCGACTGTCTATAAAGACAAGTACATAAAGCCCAGACTAGTAGTACTGCATGATTGCTGGTTAAATTCACTTCCTGCGTTAGTCTGAATTATGTGAACTCATATTTGTTCATCACAGATTTCAGTTGGCTTTAAAAAATTGCCCACGAAATAAATGAAGCTTCACAATAGTAAAACTAAGAAACCAACAAAGCCAACTGAAGGAATCTTTAATTAGAGTAATGTATATTTTCTATGATAAAAGGTCATCCTGATATATATGAAGCACCATGATTGGTCTGGAGATCCGCATAAGGAATCTTGAGAAGTACTCCAGGAGGCAAAATATTGAGATCGACAGAGTTCAGAAACCCGAGACGAAGATGTCTATGCTATCCTGAATGATGTTGGAAAGGCTGTTGGAGTCCAGTTGAAGTGAGAGAGTTTGGTTGCCGCTCATCGTATCCCTACCTTCAATAAGAAGAGGATTTCGCCGATCATCGTGTGATTCGCCACCTATGAGGAGATGAACATCTGGATCAGGGGTACAAGAAGGTTCGGCCTCTGACAGCTAACAAAATCAACCCCGCCTTCATTGCGTCGTCAAGGGTGTACATCAATGAACACCTTTTACCAGAAAATAAACAACTTCTCCCGAAGACCAAGGAGGTTGCTACAAGTACGTGTGGAGCTGAGATGGCAAGATCTTCATTCGGAAAGAAAAGGGGGAAAGATGTAAAAGGATCTGCCGAGATTATTGCAATTTATTAGTTGAAAAGGTTAACTTTTTGTGTCTTTATAATTTTACAATATGAGTTTTGTTTTTAATAATTTTGATCAATCTTTTTTCCCTTTAAGTAATTAAAATAGTGTATATGTAATTCAAAAAAATTTTAGAAGCCTTCATAAACATTTTTATTTATTCTTGTTAAATCTACAAAAACTTGGCCGCAATATTGAAACATAATTTTAACTGAAATCTGGTTTTTTAATGAAGAAATAGCATACTATCAGATTCCTAATCACACATCCTTTTTTAACTGCAATAAAACATATAGATCTGGAGGCATATTTGTGTACAATTATAATAGGATTAAGTCTTGTCAAATAAATTGTAAAATGCAAACTGCAGATGTTTTATTATTTCAGATTTACTTTGATAAATTGATATTTTCACTGTTTGCTGGGTATAGATTACAAGAATGTTCCACACTTGAATTTATAAAAGAGTTTAGAGTGTCTTATAGTTCAATTAAAATCTAACGCAATTATCATAGGCGATTTAAATGTAGATATATAAAGAAATAGTTTGGAATCAGATGCTTATCTTTCTCTTCTTTGTAATCATAGTTTTATTTCTCTGATAAATGATTATACTAGAATAACCACTGAACATTCATCTTGTATGGACCATATTTTTGTTAGGCATAAAAATTTAAAAACTTCAAAGCAGGCATTTTTCATATAAAATACAGTCAAAAGTTCCCAGAATCAATGTCCAGACTCACAGCATCGTTGACGGTGGGAATTTTGTTGTCTATCAACTATTACTACTCCTGGAGGAGGGATATGGGTAGCGTGAGTATCGCTCAGCCGCCATTGTTCCCCCATGGAGAACGCTTTTCACGTATTTGCATGTTTTGTGAAAATTGATTTAAAGAACGGCTGAAAAACATTCAGTTTTTGTTTTACCTCAACAGTCATCTTCGAAGACACTTAAAATGTTCGGACATGCGTACTGAGGCGATGAATGAAAGCCAATTTTACGAATAGCACAAACATTTTCATGAAGGTCGCATAAACATTGAAGTTAACTCTCGTAGTGAATGCAATTCGACTGCAATCACAGATGACAACATTGAGCGAGTTTGGCAAACTGTCCATGCAAACTGAAGAACAATGATTGATGAAATCGCATATAAGGTAAATTTATCTACCCAAAAATTCTTAGGCACTTTCGAGATGTCATCAGGAGAAAATGGCTTGAAAATGAACAGGATTTTGATTTGAATTTTGAACAGGATTGGATTTTGCTGCATGACAATACCCTTGCACATCAATCCCTCTAAGTACGTAATTACCTAGTCAAGCTCTACATTACCATGCTAGAACACCTACATTACCTCCCTACTCGCCTGGCCCAATGCCAGCCGATTTCTTCCTGTTCACATGGTGAAAGCGTCAATTATAGGAAAAAGATTTTCAGGTGCTAAAGCTGCCAGAATAAAATGCGAAAAAAGTATTGAAATACATTAAAAAAAATAAGTGTCAAAAGTGTTTTGAACGTCTGTATGACTGCAGGGACAAGTGTATTGTTGTAGGAGGAGAGTATTTGTAAGTTTTTATCTTTGTCCAATAGATATATTTCAACCGATTCCGGGAACTTTTTGACTATACCTTGTATAACTGACCATAGTTTAATTGCACTTACATTGAGGAATGCAAATGTTATTAATTTTAAGTGTAATGAAAAAATAATTGTTAAAAAAAGAAACTTTGAAGGCGTTAAAAATTATTTAGTTTGTAAAGACTGGAATGAAATTTTTCAAGCTTAAGATGTTGATGTAGCACTTGACATATTTTACGATATATTGCATGAAAGTATTGATTTAAATTCCATTGAAAAAAGTCTTCTTCCTAACTTCTTGAAAGCCAAATTTAAAAGCCTGTGAATCACTGAATTTTTACTTAACAAAATAGAGAAAAGAAGCAAATTATTGAAAATTCTTTAAAGTACACCTTACATCAAAAATTTTAGTAATTATGTATTAATATTTAATAATAATCTCGATTTTGAAATAAATAATGTGAAGAAAGCTTATTACGATAACCTTATGCAACAAAACTGATAATTTTTCCGAGCACTGGAAAACCATCAATAGTTTGATCGACAAGAAGGATACAAGACAAAAGCCAAAGATAATGTGTTTAGACGGTTCTCTTATTGACAACCCAGAAATGTTAGCCAATGTGATTACTTGTCTTTGTTGCTCAGAGTCTAGTAAACAGTTCCCCCGCCCCCATACAGCCGCACTTGTACACTGTCACCGACAACCTACGTCCAATTTTTCAACTGGAAAATTTCCTTTTAAATTGAAACAAACTATAATTGTTCTGATTTTTAAAAAAGGCGACAATTGCCCTTTTGTCCATAATATCTAACATTTTTGAGAGATGCATGACATCTAGATTACTATTATTTTTAAATAAAAACAACTTTTATTTCATCCAATCAGTTTGGTTTTACTAAGGGCAAGAGTACAGATAGAGCTTTAACAACCTTCATGGAAGGAATACTAAACGGCATAAATGAAAATTTCAAGTCTTCAGGATTGTTTATTGATTCTTCTAAAGCTTTCGACCTCGTAGATTTTGAAATAATTTTAGATAAGTTGGAACTTCTGGAATTAGAGGAACTGCATTAAGTTGGCTTAAAAGCCTCTTAATTGGTAGAAATCATTAAGTTAAAATTCTAAATTACCTTAGTAATTCAAATGTACACTTTGAAGGGAAAATAACAGCTTTTGCAGATGACATTTTCCTTCAGTATGTTGAGAGAAACTGGGAACCTAATTGGAAAATATAAGACAGAATCTGGAAACTCTTACGTCATGGTGTACAAGCAAAAAAATGATAATAAACGCAGAGAAAATTAATGTAATTAACTTTGATTTAAAGCCACGTCTTTTTTAAAACCCATTAAAGCTATATATTTATTGTAATAACTCAGCAAACATTAATTGTAATTGTTCTCACACTAAGCAAGTTACTCATATTAAATATTTAGGCGTAGTTTTGGATGAAAATGTTTTATGGAACAACACATATGTCAGTTACAGACTCATACGCAAAAGCATACGAACATTCTATATTTTAAGAAACCTTCTATCCGACGATTTGATGCATATGCTTTAAATAGCTTTAATTCACTCATGTTTAGTGCATGGTATAGAGCTCTGGAGTGCAGCCTGCAACAATGTTGTAAGTTCAATCCAGAACTTCATTGAGACCACCATGTCCCCGTTTGCCAAAACTGCAGATTGGCAATCAGGTGATGTGTTGGGGTCATGACAGTTCATCGGTTCCCAAACCGGGACATGGTGGTCTCGATGAAGTTCTGGATTGAATTTACAATGTTCTAAATCCATTAGAAATCACACAAAAGCACTTTATTAGAATCATTTCACTAATATCAAAGTGTAAACCTTCTTTACCACTATTTCGTTTTTTCAAAATACTTCCGTTAAAATACAATTTCATTTTTAAAGTTCTTAAAACATTTTTTATTCAAAGTGGAAATGACCAAACAAAGCAATTTCACTTTTATAATAACCAAGCTGCTTCAAAGTTAATTTTTATGTAAACACAATGTAAACAAAATTTATGAAAAAATTTTTATTTCTCGATTCACATATATTTAATAAATTACAAGAAGAATTAAGTGTCAAGTTATTTCAAACAAATCCCATAAACCCCTCTGAACACTTAATGCGTGATCCAAAAGTGTATTACCATAGGCTAGGATTGAGTGAAAAAAAGCAAAGTATGCTTGTTTGACTACATCAAACATTAGTCCAGATAAAACGAGGTTTACTGTAAGGTTCTATAACTCAATAAGAAAGCATTTATCTCATCCATCCTATTTTAAGATTATTCCGTCCATTTATATATGTGTGTGTGTGTGTGTGTGTGTGCGTGTGTGTGTGTGTGTGCGCGCGCGCTACATTCAAAATATTAAAATAAGGTTAAATCCCCTATGTTTGATCATAATGGGAATAAGTGCTCTCAAAATTATTGCTGTATTAGATTACATTAAGAACGATGAGTTAGAATATTAGTTTTATTATGTGAATGAGGTTTACTGTACCATCCACTAAAAGAACCTCAACAGAAGTAATCATTTTCATTTTTTTAATTTTGTTCTAATTGACTTAATCCATGAATTCATAATTTTTACATATTTTTGGTTATAAATTTATGTTTTCTGACATTCACTTGTTTTTGTGAATTTAGAATCTGATCATATTCAAAACATGTAATTTGCCTCAATTGGTTTTCATTTTCACATCATACTAGCAAAATGTTCTTTTTTTTTAATTATTTTTTTCTAATCTGATTGCTACAGTTATTGGACTTGCCTGGAATCATCGAAGGTGCAAAAGATGGTAAAGGACGAGGTAGACAAGTAATCGCTGTTGCTCGTACGTGTAGCCTCATATTTATTGTACTTGATGTCCTGAAACCCCTGCAGCACAAGAAATTGATTGAACATGAATTGGAGGGATTTGGATTACGACTGAACTCACAGCCTCCAAACATAGGATTTCGAAAGAAAGACAAAGGAGGCATCAATCTGCAAACACTTGTAAGTTTTACTTGAAAGTTTGTCTAAAATTCCTTTTTAATATGCCTTATTTCAATTGTATCTAAATTACAAGTTCTATCCTTAAAGTCAATTGTTTATTGTTTCTTGGCAATGTAAATTATTAGGAAAGATGTTCTTTTTGAATAAATAATATGTATAATAGTCTCTCTCCTGTAGCGTGAAAGATATGTATTGTTAAAAACTAAAGCGGACCATTCCTTAGATATTGGCATAAATAAGTAGCCCAATGACAAATGAATAGCCAGTGGTTATGACCTGATCTCTTTCAAAATTTGTTGACTGATTGGGATCGAACTAAGAACGTTTAAGATACGAAGCTGGGCTTTAACCAACTACACTACCAACCAATTGTTCATAATTCATTACAGCACTTTTTGAACCTTAAATGTCACTTTTTTTCTCAGACAATAACAGTAAGATTTTTATATTAAGTAATTTTTATATTAATATTATACTACAATAATATTAATTTAGAATTGTATAATTGATACCTTTTTAGACTAGTTTGAAATAATTACATGAATATTGTAGTCTAGGCATATTTACATTTTAATTACAACAAGAACAACAGAAAAGAGCTTTCCTAAGAAATGTTTCCAACGTTACTTTATTTGCTGATTTATGTTAGGATATTAAATGCTTCATTAAATCATATTTTTTATCATTATTATTGTTAAGCATATATGTTTACAATGTTAATAAATATAAGGCAATACACTAGGAAGATATGACAGAAGTAATATCAGCCTGTGACTGACGCTTGCTCACTGTGTGTTAATTCTGTAATAGCTGCACAAAAATCAGGAAATGTTTTAAGTTTTAAAACTTGAAACTGTATGAGCAAATAATGCATTATATATTTTATATGATTAATTCAGAATTCTTTTGTTAATTTGTATTTAATTATGCATGTGAAAAGTTGTATAGCAAAAGTAAATTTGTAAAATGGCTGTGTTTTATTAAAAAAAGCTGACCACGTTTATTTAAATAAAACCTTAGATTTAAAGAATATTGTAAAGAACTACCTATTTCTGATTTACCTAACTTAAAATGCTAATAGAAAATTGCAATTTCATTCACTTTTCTAAAAATTTTATTTACCAGAAAAACAGGCACATTAAATGTGTTAAAACCATTTTAAAATGGAAATGGACTCTTCACAAATTGACACGATTTAAAAAATTCCTAATACTTTTGAAAAGCCACAAAGAGTGGGCAAGATACAACAAAAATGTTATCTGGCCAAAATAAATGTTGAGTTTTGAAATTTTATTGTAATTTAGCCTCTACAAAAGTGGTTTTAATCACTAATGTAAAATTACAAATTTGGAATTATAAAATGGACTATATCATTACAAGCCCTACTATAATGAATATAATGATTGTATGAATGTTCATAATATTTATCAGTGCTATTACCATTGTTACTGATATTTTATAGGTTCCACAATCAGAATTAGATTTGGACACAGTGAAAACCATTTTATCGGAATACAAGATCCATAATGCAGACATCACTTTGCGATATGATGCCACAAGTGATGACCTTATTGATGTCATAGAAGGAAATAGAATATATATTCCTTGTATTTATTTACTCAATAAAATAGGTAAGTATGTTTATATTGTTTATCAACTAGTGTACATTTAGTTAGGTTGTGTTTTGTGCGCTCTCATTGAGGTAGCTAAGCTGGCAGGTTAGTGTTGTGTTACTAGAACAGGTAGTTAGTAAAATTCATTCTTTAATTGTAAATAATATGTTTTGAATTGTGTCTTATTTATTTAGTGTGTTTGCATTGATTTGCTCCAAGTTCCCAAGTAGGCACTGATAGTATTAATTTGCTGTAGAAGAACGAGAATCTACATATTATATATGCAATCTTACACCTTTTGTAACTAGCCACTAAAAATTGGATTCGTATGTGAAGCCTGAAATACTTTTGAAATCATGCAAATTTATTAATTACCTTATGCTTATATTATCTCAAATGTATTAAGATTATGTCAGTTTGTATGTCCAGTTTTATTACCAGGTGTACTACTTTCCTTTCACTTCATTCTTTAGTGAAATCTTAAAACTAGTAGCCTCGAAATAACTTGTTATCATATACAAACTACAGCCATTTCTTCAGCTATGGCTAATAGTGAATTTAACCTACTCAGGAATGCGTTATATTATATAAAATGAGTAAAGACGTCATCTGATGTCTTTGTAAATTGGCCTAAATGAGTAAGAGCGTCATGAGACGTCTTGTGTAATGGTCCAATTATTTAATTTATTAAATTAATGGAGCATATTGTTAACACAGTACACCAGTACTATCTGTCACAGGCAAACCCAACTTTATATGTGCATACCTTATGGCAGTCTAATTTTAGTTGTAACCTTCATTTGTCCTCTATCTCTAAACTGATTTGGTTCCTGCACGATGTTATCAGCTGGCATGCAGCTGATATAGGCGCTATCAGCTAATAAAACGTTTGGCGCGCTTTTCATTCCCATTCTCTCAGTTGTTTGGCAGCTACACAGCTACGACACAGACACAAGGACACTTCCCATGAATGCTCCCATTGCCGAATCCCACCATGCATATACCTCTGCTTGGAGGATTTCCACACACACAATTACTTAATCACTGTAATTTCAAATAATAAGAAATATAAATAATAATGTACTGTAATAAACAGGTTTGAAACTTTTTTTTTTTTTCAACCCTAATACTCAGTCACGATAATTGGGACGTCATATGACATCTTTACTCCTAAAAGGGTTAAGATCTTTACCTTTAAATGACATGTTGTATATTATACAATATATATTATATTATCATGACAATACATGACAGCAACAGATAAAAAGTATACAATACATACTTTTTATCTGTTTTTCCGGTCACCCCTAATTAGCAAACAAGTGGACTCACTTTGACAACTTTTTGCTTTTTAAATGAGATCTTTTTTATCATAATATTTTCATAATATACTAAAAATTATTAGGAAATTGAGTCCAAACACGAAAGGAATGCAATATAAAATAACAAATTTAACTTTTTATGTTCATACAAAAATTGTTTCTGTTTTTTTTTTTACTATATTAGTTTATATCACATTCCTTTTGTCATTCCCTTTAAAATCTTTTAGTGAAGTATGAAAAAACATGAAAACATAAAGATCTGATTTGAAAAGCATAAAGTTGACAAAGTGTAGTGAAATGTCCGTTTGCTTGCTAATTAGAGGTGGCCGGAAAGATAGGTAAACAGACCTACCATGGTACGAACGTGGTAGTAGAGGTCTACAATCAGGGGATAACAGGTCTATAACTAGGGAGTAGCCATAGCTGAAGAAATGGACTGTAATTGTTTCTTGTAAATTCCACTTTGTATACAAGGAAATAACCCAGTTGTTGAAAATAAACCTTTAAAATATGATAATTAACATGTAACTCATAAGGTAAGGAAAATGGGATTAATCAAGGTACATGGTATCATTAATCAAGGTACATGGTATCATTAATCAAGGTACATGGTATCATTAATCAAGGTACATGGTATCATTAATCAAGGTACATGGTATCATTAATCAAGGTACATGGTATCATTAATCAAGGTACATGGTATCATTAATCAAGGTACATGGTATCATTAATCAAGGTACATGGTATCATTAATCAAGGTACATGGTATCATTAATCAAGGTACATGGTATCATTAATCAAGGTACATGGTATCATTAATCAAGGTACATGGTATCATTAATCAAGGTACATGGTATCATTAATCAAGGTACATGGTATCATTAATCAAGGTACATGGTATCATTAATCAAGGTACATGGTATCATTAATCAAGGTACATGGTATCATTAATCAAGGTACATGGTATCATTAATCAAGGTACATGGTATCATTAATCAAGGTACATGGTATCATTAATCAAGGTACATGGTATCATTAATCAAGGTACATGGTATCATTAATCAAGGTACATGGTATCATTAATCAAGGTACATGGTATCATTAATCAAGGTACGTGGTATCATTAATCAAGGTACGTGGTATCATTAATCAAGGTACGTGGTATCATTAATCAAGGTACGTGGTATCATTAATCAAGGTACATGGTATCATTAATCAAGGTACATGGTATCATTAATCAAGGTACATGGTATCATTAATCAAGGTACATGGTATCATTAATCAAGGTACATGGTATCATTTACTCTTATTCTTAGAGGAAGAGAATCTCTCACAAAGATTAAATGCATTTATTGTTGATAGAAGTACTATGATTTAATTAAAGTTGGCATAGTTAAAATCCTTGAATAGATAGTAAATTCATATATAAAAAAAATATTTGCAATTAAAACAGTAGCTGATGGTCTATCATAGTTACTTTATTTCTCTAGCATACAGCATTATTTTTTGGGGTAGTAGTAATTCAAAGTTTGGCAGAAGAGAATTATTAGATACATTTTCAAATTGAACATCCAAAGATACATTTAAAAATAACATTATTCTGACAATTCCTGCTCTCTACATTTTGAAAATTCTAAAATTTGTAAAAAAGACCACAATTATTTAGAATCCATCCGTATAACACAAGAAATAGACAAAATTATAAATTCCCACCACATAATCTTTCATTTTTGAAAAGAGTCCTTATTAAATGAGAATAAAGTTATAGAGTCAAATACCAGAAAAAATTAAAACCAAAATATTATTGCGGTTTGTCTCTAATCTAACAGTAGTAGTGGTAACGGCATGCCCATATAAAATAGTAGACTTTAACTTAGATATATTTAAAACCTAGAGTTAGGAATGTAATTTTTGTATTTTTCTTTAAATTGATATGTCATACATTACAGGAACAATGCTACTAACCTTGTGATATCTATGTGACGAATAAATGATAGATTGATTGATTGAATCTGATTTGCTCAGTTTGAAATTTAAATTCTTGAAACATGCTTGAAAAAGGTTGAATCGATTTTGGATAACCCCTTTTCAATAATAAAATGTAGAGTGCACTTCAAGTATAGTTCATGTTATTTAGACAATTTATCAAATACATTAATTATGAAGTAATAATGATGTATCATGTAAGAGCATACATTAAACATGAATTTCTTGAAACGCAAAGTATTCAAAAATCTAAAAATTACAAGATTTCCTTCAAAATTCTTTTTTACAGGAAAACAGAAACTAAGTCCAAAGAGGTGGTTTAACTTGAACAAACTAAGTTGTAACATTTTTGATCCAGATTAGATAATCTGGTACGCCAAAACTTATTATAAGACAACAAACGCAAAAACGTTTCTGAACCTTTTATAAAATATTAATGTAAGCACTAAAAATGACGGAGAACAAGTGGGGAAACTGTACAAATGATTTAGAATGTAAAAATGTCACTAATAAAAGCTTAAGTGTATTTAAATCAGCAATAACTCAAAGTGTCTACTAGCAGATATTTCACCAACATCGTAATCCCTAGTTCCTTGTACAGATCAGTACTGTTTTATTGTATAGGCATTTTGACTATTCTGCAAAATGATGTCACTACACATTTCGATAAGTTGTGTTGTAAATTATTGTTGTCTGTCCAAATGTGCTTGAAAGATATTGCAATTACGAGCATTAAAAATGTTTGAAAATATTTGTAGTTGGCTTTCATACAATTAAAAGATTACTTATAAAGATACTAGCCAAATCATCAATAAAAATGTATAGATGAAATTCAGGTTTTGACATGAAGAAATGTATTACTTGACAGTTGTCCCATTTATGAATTTAAATCAAAGATACTAGGGAACGCCCCTGCACCCTACGTGTTCCAACCCCGTTGCTCGCTGCGCTCGCTACACCTCGGCCAGTGACTTTTGACTACTAATAATAGTATATTAACTGTATAATGTAAAATCACAATATTAAATTTATTTTCAGTATCTCTCTCACAATACTTGCGTTGCTACCTATTTACTATCATAAACGTCCAATGATATTACTTTGCCTATTTCAAACTTGTTTATTTCATTTGCTTTTGTTTAGCAGTTAAAGATTAATTAGATACATAAAATAACTCATTAGATTACCATTTAAACCATGCCTACAACCTTTCCTGGTTTAACATTATGAAGTATCTAAACTCATCAATATTACAAAAACTATTATTTACATTTCAAAAGGTGTTAAAACTTTTTGTAAATCATTTACATTTGAACAGTTGTTTCTTTTTGATTCATAGAAATCTCTCTCCATGTTATTCTTATGACTGAAAAACGAACTTTGAGTGCTTCCCGTGCCCTTCAGGGTGAAAAATCCAAAGAATTAAGATCTTATTGCACGACTACGATCATAGGCAAATTTTTTGAAACCTTGACCGTTTCAATTGGTTAAGAAATAAAGGAGGAGTTGTGTTGACAAAAAATGGCTTCACTTATACTATCTAAGGATTTGATAAGTGAAATTTATAAATTTTACTTCAGATTTAACAATATTTCTACAATACAAGAGGAAGACTCACATTCAAGGAATTGTAAAATTACCAAGTCATTTTCATTTTTTTGATATTAGAAATGAAAAAAAATACCAAGTCAAATTCATATTAGAGATAATTTAAAACTATTATCTCTAATAGTTTTAAATTTCACAAACACATTTAACTTCAGTTTTAACCTAATATATATTACTTCAAAACCCATCTAAAGGTAAGCAATAACAAAAAGAAATTTCTTTATATTATTCCTAGTCAAGCATTTGCGATAGTCAAGTCACTTAATTAATAAAATCCAAATAAGATGAAAACTTACAATAGTTTAAAAATTCATAACTCTAATATCAAAACGAAAGAAAAACAAAACTTGTAATGTACTGGATTAAAACAAAATTCAAGAATTATAATTTGAAAATAAAATACTTCAGAATAAAATAAAATAATTAAAGCTTCAAAACTAATAAATTGAAAATTTATTACCATCTAATAGATGAGCAAAACATACATGAAATTATAATATGTACTTTGTAATAATTAATTTGTAAACTAACATAAGGCTTCCTTTTTTAATGCCACAATTTGTTATACCACTGTACTTGTATGGTTTGGTGAGTGATCAATACAACTGTACTTGTATGGGTGGGTGGGTCAGTACCACTCACCATACATATATGGGTGGGTGGGGACCTTAACAATATACGCACAGTGGGGATGACTCACCCGCACATCTATTCACCTTAAAATTAACACCTCAGGTTTCCATAACTTCTCCCATTGGGCTACTTACTACTTGCACTTTGACGTATATCACAATTAAATAAAACAAAGCAAACAACTTATAATGAAGTACTTGACTAATTGTATTGTATCTAGTTTGTAAGCACAGTTTTTGTGCAGACGTCTGCCAGAACATCTGCAACCAATCAGAAATTAAAGATTTCAGCTCTCGATAATGCCAACAGGTCAAGTAATGCTATTGAAAGATTTGGCGCTTGTTAAAGGTGACAAAGTAATATTTAACCATTGTCAACAATGGTGAAACAGTTTCATTTTAATAGTGTTCAAGATCTATTTGACAAAGATTTGTGAAACCAGCCATAAATGAGATCTAGCGTTAAATATTTGTTGAAATGTGCAAATCACTGGTCCACATGCCTTGAACCACAGATCTAGGGTGAACCATTCTTATTTCAGCAATTGTTAGCAAAGCAGTTTTAGAAAAAAAAACATTGTTGCAGATCAGATCAGCATTGAAGAACTAGACATAATTTACAAAATCCCACATACAGTCCCGATATCTGCGCATCATAAATGGAATTTTGACGATTTACTTGAGAAGATGTGGGAGTATCTGAAGCTTGTAAGAATGTGAGTATTTACTAAATTGTTAATTTCTTCCTTAATAGGACTTTCATTTTTTTTAGTTTTGTTTTCAATACTGAAATAATACTATTAATGTAATTTGTAAATTCTCAGGTATGTAGTATTTCAAAAGCTGTAAGAGGTACATTTATTTTTTAAGTCATTAGTCAGAGTATGGTAAATGAGTATTAGCAAGTTAGGCCATTTTTCCTCATAAAGTATCATTAATTTTTCTTATGAATTGCCTTAATGAGCAGCCAGTTGATCTCTCAAATTTGTAATGTCTAGAATATCGAACTGAACTGTTATCAAATCCAGTCATACGAAAATAAACCTGAACAATCTCAACAGATTAAAATATTTGAGTGTGTGTGTGTGTGTGTGTGTGTGTGTGTGTGTGTGTAATTTATGCAGCATGAACAATAAGATTTGTCTGATGAAAACAAGTGTTAAAATTTCTTGTCAGTGCTGTACTCTACTTTACTGTTCATTACAACTTGCCCGTGCCTAAAATAAAACTGATTTAATATCTCATAAAAAGAATTAATTTTAATAAGCATAAAATGTATGTTTACAGATACACAAAGCCCAAAGGCCAACTGCCAGACTATGGTTCCCCTGTTGTTCTGCATTCAGAGAAGAGATCTGTTGAAGATTTCTGTAATAAACTACATAGGACTATAGCGAAGGAATTCAAATAGTAAGTAAAATAAATATTAGTTCCATAATTTCAAAATAAACAAGTTTCCAATACATTTTTCTTAGTTGAATGTAAAAATTTGTCTCTGTGGTAGTAATTAATTTGGATTTTTGTAATTCTTATATTGGTTTTTATACTGGTATTAAATTGCTCACTATGCAAGATGATGAGCAAGAAATAAAATGTTTTTAAAAAATTGTCTTTTGCCAAAAAGCAAGTTTTATATTTCCTTAGTTAAATATACTAGTATCCTGACTGTGGAAAAATAGTCATTTTAACCATTAATGGAAACTCGTACTTTAATAGAAACTGTCAAGGTCTTATTCTTGGATTACAGGTTTTGTTTATAATGGCAGTTGTTGAAAATGTCATATTAGATTTGGAAGTTGTATGAAAAAAAATATTAACGAACATCTGGGATTTGTAGAAAGAAATTGTTACTTTATCCTTCAGGTAAACAGTGGCTACCTGAAAAATCATTCACACTTTCTTTTGTGTAGGGATAGACAGGTTCTGAAATTGCAAGAATTCCTTGGGAAACTATAATGCTTGCACTGCGAGAAGGAAATTTTTGCAATTGGTAATGTTCAGTGCATTTTCCACTCCGAATGAGAGTACCTACTTTACTCAATTATACCAATCAATAGAGGTGTGCAATGCAGCAAATTTTTTTTCGATTCGATGCAGCGATGCGATTCAAAGAATTTTGGTGCAACTCGATTCGATGTGCACATAAAGAATTCATGGTTTTTATTAAGTTTTAGAAGCGGTTGAGTAGCAATAATACTTTTTGTTACAGGTACTGTATCTTGCTAGTACAAAGAAAGATAATTTAAAACATACATTTTTAATCATATTAACGCTAGCTAGTTTTCGTTATACGTATGAAACAAAAATGTAAAAATTAACTTTATATCAAAATCAAAGTAAGAAAGTCAATTAAAAATAATGTAAGGAGTGTAAGATGAAGGGATTCACGGAATGCAGTAGACCTAATGCACGATAAATCATAATTATTTTGAAATACAATTTTAGGGCGTAATAAATTTGTTTAGCACTAAGCATGCTTATGTAATTAAGTACTAAGAACAAATATAGCAAAAACTAGTAATAAAGAAATTTGATGGCTCTGTATTAAATTTAAATGCCAATAGTTGTACTTTGCTGTTGTGGGATAGTAACTGGTCAAAATTATCTCAATTTAATTTTTTATTGTTAAAATAATATATGTCACAGGTAAAAAGAAGAATGTATAAAATAATGGAAAACAACTTAATTATTGTTATTCACTGTCATAGTTGGAAAATGATGACAGTTATATAACTTATTACTTAAAATGATTTGGCTGAAATAAATATTGATGCAAAGTCACATAAGCATGGATAAATAATCTATGTACTATATCACAGAATTTGTTTTGTAGAAGCATAATTTTGATTCAAATACAACAATACATTATTGTTTAGCCAATATATTAAAATTAATAAAACAATATCAACAAATGCAAAAAAATGTAATTTATTGAATATATAAATTGAGTTTTTATACTAATTCTAATTTTAAATATTTTCCAATATAAAGGTTGAAAATACATGTTAATAAAGTTATTTTAATAATTAATGTTCAATTATACTTTTTTTAATGTAAATAATCTTGACTAAAGTATTTTAGAACACAGTGCCAACGGACTAACTGAATTGAAATCGACGAACGTGAATTATCGTTAAAAATAGAACAAGTTTGAATTTATAAAAGGAAACAAGATAATACTGTTTTGATTAGGAAATGTTTTTTTAGAAGGATGGCTAGGCCAGGTACCCTATCAGACAGGAAATGATAACAAAAGTTAAGATAACGAATGGAAGATTTTATCTGCAATATTTTATCTGCAATATTCTACTGTTATCAGCAATATTCAATGTTATCTGCAATATTCTACTGTTATCAGCAATATTCAATGTTATCTGCAATATTCTACTGTTATCAGCAATATTCGATGTTATCTGCAATATTCTACTGTTATCTGCAATATTAGAAAACACAGTTGAAGACATAATTCATTTCACTATTCCAATTATGTACGCAACAATTTGTATTATTTGTTATCAAATACGAATCCCAAAATAATTTCCGACTAACAGAAATAGATGGACTGTCTGTAGAGAATGTTCTACGATTGCATGCAAATACGCTGCATGCACTTAAATTACGATACCCATATGCATTGCTTGATGGACTTTTATCATGTTGATATCATGTACAAATTATTTCCCGGTTGAACTCTGTATTTGTTATCGCGGTATAATCAGGTTTGTGTCCGATCGCCCTCATCCCTGTCCGCTCGGAACAAAAACAAACTTGAGTAATAATCATTTTACAACTATTTTATTGTTAAATATTTTATTTAAAACGTCAAAGTAGTAGTTGTATAAGACACACCAATAAATATTATAGATGAAAAGGGAATCTTTTCTTAATAATTCGTCATTTCGGCGCATCAGAATGAATGTGAGATATCGATATTGCTTATGCATCATGGTATTAACGATGCATCGAGTTACTTTCGACGCTTCTACATTTTAACTAGTCATGCATCAAATGGTTGATTAGATTCATCGAATCGAATCACATGGATTTTTCGATGCATCGCACACCCCTGAGAAGAAAATTACCAGCCCTGAGATTTTCCTTATAAGTCCTGCTGTAAGCCAAGCAATGAAATGTTCAACGGACATTGACTTTTTGGTGCAACTTTTAAAGTTGGACAGAAAACTATTCATATTTACCCCAATAAACAATGCGCAAGCAGCTCTCGAAGTGTCAGGTTATCACTGGAGTTTATTACTGTACATCAAACAAAATAACAATTTCTACTGCTTTCATTCTTTTAAAAACGTAAATCAGCAATCTGCTATTACAGTCTTTGACAAACTTCTGAATATGTAGTTAATGTTGAAAAGCCTTCTTTTGTAACAATAGACTGCCTGCAGCAAGACAATGGTTCTGATTGTGGTATTTACGTTCTATTATTCGTTGACTAGCTAATTAAAGGGATAGCAAACAATACAGTAACTAGTCGTATTAAGAACTGTTCCAGCGACTTCAAGATAAGTAAAAGAGATATTGTACTAAAACGAGCTACCTTGGCTTACTTCACTTGCAATGTAAACAATACAATGGATACTTCTTTGTTCAAGTCTTTGGTCCTACAACCTGATACTTGTTTTAACCCCAGCAAAATCCCTGATACACAGATTGAGTCCACAGAAGCACTAGTCACAAAAAGCGTTTCATCAAATAATATTGATTCAAAGAAAAATAGTTGGGTTGAAGTTGAAGGATCAAAAAAACAAAGAGAACAAGCAAAGGAGTTCTAGATTGAAACAAGCTAAGTTTGAGATTACCATAACAAATAAGTTTGGAGTTTTAGATGTTTGTACTAGGGGTGTGCGAGTAGTGATTTTTGAGTTCGAGTCAAGTCGAGTAGTTGGCATTTTTTCGAGTATCGAGTATTTTCGAGCGACTATTTACAGAAGAATTTCCTGTTCACCCAAGACATCTGTCAAAGGCAGACACCATCCTAATCCTATGTTAAGTTTTGCCAGATTAGTAAACATATACATCTAAACTGAACACAATAATTTGGATTTGTTGTTTGTAACTGTAACATTTGATAAATAAAACTTTTAACTTCCTGCCTTCCTACATTTTATGTGTTGTTTTGTTTAACCTTTTTCCTTTTTTCATAACTAATATTATGTAAGAAAGTATATTATTAAATGAAACAACGTGAATTATAAAGATTTAGTCTGTTCACTCATTTCACAGATTAGATTTTCTATGCAAGCCAATTATACTGTTTCACAGCCAGCCGATACGTTTATCTGGTGGTTCAGTTCAAAGTGTACCGCGAAAACGTAGCTTTTGGCAAAAACTGAATCCAACTAAACTGATGCTAAAATTCAGGTGTCATTGCCAAATGCAGTCATTTGCTTTCAGAATTGCCTCCTCTCAACAAAAAATTGATTGTGTACACGCCAAGAAGAGTGGATCTGTATTCTGTGGGTATTTCATTCAGTAATAACAAGGTTAAAACTAACCGGAAATAAGCTCTGAATTATATAATCAAATTTGAAAATCTAGATGAGAAAGACTGTAGTTCAATCGATTGATAATAATAACAAAGCAGGTTTACTAAAAATAAATTTTAAAGTCGCTTAGGATGAATTAGTTTTTAAATTATGATTGGTAATGAAATATATGCAACTTGAAACTACTTCGATACATGAGGCTACACTGAACAACAGATAAATAATTATGTCATAACGAGAAATTCATGAAAACCTGGTGTAATCGAATGAAAACCATAGACGTAGTCGGCTAATATAATAGGTTTAGCCGATATAAGCGACGAGATGCAGTCTGAAATATCAGCTAATTGCCAACTAGTGATACAGTGAAGATTTTGGGCAGCTAAATTATAAACTTATGAATAAAAAAACGAGACGTTTGATAAGGCTTCGGGTCAGTAAATATTATTTCACGAATCTCTAAATTTGTCATATTTTGTTTAGAAAAGGTCTTCCAATATGTTTCTCCCTCACTTGGGTTGATTCGTGATTGTTTTACAGTTTACTTCGACATCGACGTTAATGTGAACAAGGAACCGTTCAGTGAGTTTACGAATCAATATACGGTTTTATGTATCAATATACGAATCAATGTACACGAAAGTGTACATTACCACCTTTTATACTCCAACTGTGTTATTGTCTAACCAAGTCAGAAAACCGTTCAACAATTTGACAGGAAAAAATATTGTATACGCTACTATTACACACAGTTTTGGCGATCTGAGGTGTTTTCGGAATAATAATTAATAGGCATTCGCCACGGATATATATTTGCTGTCCAGATATATATATATCTATTTTTATTTGCCGGAAAATAAATCAATATTGTTGTGTCACACGCTGCTAGTACGCCATTACCATATTTTATATGATATGGTACAGTATTTTCTTACTTCAAATCATCGGACGATTCCCTGTTATACGATAATTTCAGTTCCAAAAAGGAGCTGAACGGTTCCTTGCACGTACGTATACTACAACTGAGATGAACTTTCACCTAGAAAAGATGGGAAGTTTGATTCTTAGGATGTAAAGTGACCCGTTCTCGGGACCCTTTTGATTGAACGGTATTATTGATATGAACGAAAATATGCATAGTTTCCACGGCATACAGACTATTAGATTTGTATCGATAACAAGTCTTTTTGAGCATCTTGAACTGGACCTCTCGTCCCCTTTCTTGGGTCATAAAGACACTAACCAGCACTTCTGTTTTATTCACACTATTTTAGGTTAGGTTACAAGTGACTAGTAGACTCGACAACCAACATGTGTGATCGCTACTACGGTAACTATTTACAGTGATCGCTACCTTCCTAGCTCTGTTGTTCACTTTGATTTGAACTAGTTACAGTTCATACAGTTCACTACGTCCACTAGTTCATTTGACTGTCGTCATGTACTACCTATTCTTAGGCGTATTGTTTAGTTCATAATTACGCATACCAAACTGATAACGAATGATTAAGGATAAAATAAAACACAAGGAAGCACACATGTTTTATTCATAACTTATAGAACTGTTTACTCTTAAAACTAAATTAAGATGTAAATATGATATTTCGTGAAATACAACTACTCGATCGAACTTCGAGTAGTTTCGGAAGCTTCGAGCCGAGTTCGAGTAGTAAAATACTTGAAGTTTTGAGTACTCACACACCCCTAGTTTGTACAGAGGCAACAATTACATACAACACTTCAGGTTACCAAAAGGCTACACCCAATCCCCCTAAAAAATTGTTAATAAGGAAATCTATCCACAATAAAAACACTAATCAATACAAGAGTTTTTTAAAGTTAAATGTCAATCTTAGCTCAGACAGTCAAGGCTCACTTTTGTTCTCAAAACTATCCGAACTGAGTGGAGGTAAAGTGAACTGTTTTGGGTATGTACAAGCCAATACCAGTTCAATTCAGATGATTGACTCCGCTTCTCTGGTCGACAATTCTCTGGTTATTATGGGGGGGGGGGGCAGTAATAACAGCATTGACAATAGTTTTGATGACATCTACTCAACTCTGGAAAACAAGCTTCATATTCTTAGCATAGACAGACCTGTTTTCATAACTACAATTCCAGTACGTTATGGCAAACCTCTGGAAAGTGTGGGCAATGAAGATCTAACACTGGTGAACAACTACATAAAGGAATTGACCAATAGACTATGCAATGTTTTCTTGATTGATCTGTGCTGCCTTAGGAGGTCCCACTATACATATCACGGCCTTCATCTTAATAAAGTGGGCAAAACAAAGTTAGCTGGCAAAATTCTAAACACACTTTACTGGTGGTTTTCAAAAAGTAGTCCGACACATGACAGTTTGAATATTGAGTCAACATCTGTGGCACCTAAAAACAAACACAACCCTTTACGCTTGATAATATAATAAGAAACCCAAAAAAGATCAACTTAATTGAAGCTGATATGGACAGTGTTATAAGTGACTTGAAAAACGTGAATCTGTCGCATTCTCTCACTGCATTTCGAAGGATCTTAATAATGACAGACATATGAGTGCTGGCGTTGCTGTCACATTTAAGTAAAACTTGGGTAGACCAAGTGTAACTGATTTTATCTCTGACCATTTAACATATCAAGAGACTTGTAATAAAGCTGCTGTGTACAGTATAGTCACCAAACCTAAATTTAACAGTAAACCCTTAGAATATGATTACAATGAAGCATTTAAACAACTAACCAAAGACTTAAAATCAAGAAATTACAAGTACTTAGTTTGCTCAGCAATGGGGTGTGTTCGGGACTTAATTGCTATAAAGACTTTTGCCAATAATGTTGAAAGATTCCAAAGCAACACCGGTGCTACTGTTATCATTGTTGTAAAAAACGAATCATCAGTAAGAATTTTTCGTGATGGACTTAGCCACTACCAGTTTATAGAACATCTTCGACAAGCGATTGCCACCATCAATATTTCAGCAAGAGCTCCAGATCTAAGACTGATGAACACTTTCCCACCTCTGCCTACATGTACCAATACAAGTCACAATAACAAGGGACCAATAGATGAGCACTTTCATAACTTTGCAAGAGAACAGCACACCATCCTGGAAAGGACATACATCACCTGAACCTTCTAGAATAATGCATGATTGTAGTACACCTCTCAACATTAACATCATAACTCATACAGCAAACCACACCACAACCCACTCCAAACATTTCATCACAATTCACAGACGTCAACACACCAACAATCATACATAAAACTACTGAGCAATATACTAATAAAAACTGTAGTAAAATAGTCCACAGTGATGTGACAGGTGACTTGCCTTTAAACTACCTCTTCAAGGACCCACAACTCCCGATTTAAACTTAACATCAAACTCCGCTACCATAAACAACCAAAATTCAAACTTTTCAAAACATAAAATATCTATTTTTCATCAAAATGTCCAAGACTTAGATAACCGAAAGAATATACCGGAAATAATTTTAGAAGAAATAAAGCCAAATTTAATTATCTTAACAGAACACAACATGTCCGAATCAGAGCTAAATAAGTTTTCTTTGATGAATTATTCAATAACAAGTCAATTTTCTCAAACTACAACCACTGGGGGGGAGTCATTATACTTTCAGGTGCGAGTTTGAAGGCAAAACATCTTACTTATAGTAAGATAGAAAGTTTATTTCAAGAAAAACTTGTTGAATGTTGCATAGCTAAGATAAAAATTAATAATGATAACATTATACTAGCAGGAGTTTATAGAAAGCCTCAGTTACAAAATGCAGAATTTTTAGACAGATTGTCAATAAATTTAGACATTTTAACAAAAGAAAAAAACAAATATTGGTGGGGACTTCAATATAGATATTTTGAGCCCATTTAAACCAGAAGTAAAATATTCTCACTAGTCAAGGGATGCCCTATTTGGTAGACTTCCCTATGAAAGTCACAGCCACAAGTATTAGAACTTTTTGTAGATTCTTCTAAAAAAAAAAACAATTGGGGAAAAATTAACTATTAGAGAAAAAATTTTTCAAAAACCAATATGGAGATCTTTGTAAAATTACTGGAAAAAGAAAATTGACAGAACGTTTTTAATACCACAGTAGACTTAAAATATCAAACCTTTGCCAATATTTTAAATTATTACTTTAACTTAACATTTCCTTTTCGTAATAAAAACAAAATAAATTCAAAATATCAGTGGATTACAACTGAATTGAGGCAGGAGAAAGAAACTATAATCGATTTAAGTAAACATGCTAGAATTTGTGGTGATAAAGAATTGCATCGGTTAGTTACTTTGAAAAATAAGCAACACAAACATAAGCTAGTTAATTGTAAAAAGAACTATTTTGACAACAAAATTAGAAAGTCTAGCAATATAGGGAAGACTACCTGGAATATTATTAAAGGAGAAACAGGCGAGTTTTTTGCAAGTGTACAAAATTACAATTACAATTACAAAATTTTGCAAGTGAACAAATTGTCATTAAAGAAAATGGTAGGCAATATTCAGATCCGATCATTCTAAGTAATTTGTTAAATTCATTTTTTACAAATATTACTAACAATCGTGAACACAGCAGTCCCAAAATCACTCCTGAATGCACAGGAAAGGATGAAAAATTAAAATATTATCAAAACAATATCTTTCAAAATTATTTTAAATGTTCCCCCGTCAATGAGTCTGAGGTAAATCAAATCATTCAAAATTTCAAAAATCATCCAGTGGATACAATGAAATTCCTGTAAAATTAATAAAATTTTCTGTCAAACCACTTCTTAAGCCAATAACACATTTAATAAACTCATCTTTTGTAAGCGGTATATATCTTTCCCGACTTAAAATTTCTAAATTGATACCCATTCATAAAAAAGGAAATAAATCTGACCCAAAGAATTATCGTCCAATGTCATTACTACCATCAATATCAAAAATGTTTGAAAAAGCCATGTATTTGATTAGCAAACTATTTGGAGAAAAATAATTTTTTGACGATGAACAACATGGTTTCATAAAAGGACGTTCAGTGGTAACCGCTCTAGCAGAGTTCTCAGAAACAATAATTGAGTCAATCGACCATGGAGAAAAACCAATAGAAGTTTTTATGGACCTGTCCAAGGCCTTTGATTCTATCTGCCATACTACTTTGATACAAAAACTTGAAACATTCGGTGTTAAAGGTGTAAACTTGGAGTGGTTCGCTCTTATCTTACTAATAGGTTTCAATATGTAGAATGCACAAAAAAAAAAAAAATAAATAATCACATTAATAAAATTCAATCAGCTATAATGAAAGTATTACATCAGGTTCTTCAAGGCTCAATTCTTGGACTTTGCTATTCCTGTATTATATTCAAGGACTACCTAAGATTCTTAACAAATACGAAAATGTTAAAAGTAAACTTATTCTTTATGCGGATTACTCCATCATAATTATATCATAAAAAAAATCAAAATTATTTAGAAGAAATTAGTCAAATAGCAAATATTCAATATTATTTTAAAGACAATTCCCTATTTTTAAATATAAGTAAATAAAAGGTTGGAGGACAAAAAGTCCAAACCAAAAAATCCAACCTGGAAGGACCAAATCTATTAGGTCCAAAATTATTTTGAGAAAATCTATTATTTTCTCAAAATAATTTTGAGAATAAACTATTTTGAGAAAATAAAATATACGGTTTATTAAGCTTTGAGAATAAACCGTGATCCACTTGGGTAGCAGCCGTGATCTACTCGGGTAGCATCCGTGATCTACTCGGGTAGCATCCGTGATCTACCTGGGTAGCAGCTGTGATCTACCGCAGGTTAGGTTAGGTTAGGTTAGGTTAGTTGCTTACTTCAATAAGCACCATTTTGAAATAAAAATAAGTTCAAAATAAAAATAAGCTCAAAATAACAAGTATTGGACTTTTTGCTTAGACTTTTAGGTATTGGCTGTTACAGCTTTTGGACTTTTTGTCTTGGGCTTTTCGGTTTAGACTTCTTGATTTGGACTTTATGTCGCACAATCAAATAAAATTTTATTAATTTTGAAACAAAACAATCTCGGGTTACATATAGACCAACTATATTTATTGAAGAAGAGCAGCTAAGCCAGATAAATAGTACAAAATTTTTGGGCTAGAAATTGATAAAAATTTAAGTTGGGATAAACACATAGGCAATATGATTTCTAAAATAAACTCTGGACTTTACGTTTTAAAAAGAATGTCGTACCTGTGTAGTTTACCAGTGCTAAAAATGATTTATCACGCTTACATACATTCTCACATCGCATTTGGTATGTGTGTATATTGTGGAACCAGCAAACTTAATCTTGATAAAATTCTGGTTTTACAAAAACAAGCCATACGGTTAATGTTAAGATTACACAAGTTTAGAAATGTTTACTATATATGACTAATATATATTTGATTGTATACTATATTTAAAAAATAATCCACATAAGTTTGATCATCGCTTTGAAATTCATTCACGTGATACTAGAAATAAAACTTATATTACACATTCCAAAACATAGACTTTCATTTTTTAAGAAAAAAAACTACAAATATGGGTACACAATTCTGGAAAATGATACCAATCAACATAAAAAATTAATACAATGAAATAGATCAAAAGAGTTTTAAAAGACATTTGAAATCTTTTTTTTTTAATCTCGTTACTCTCTAACAGAATTTTGTAATTCTAAGTAGATGTATTTACTTTGGTATTAGTTTTTAGATTAGATTTTGACACTATTCAATTGTACAGTTGTATAAATGTGATTAAAGATATTTTGACTTTGACCCTACCAATCAATCTAAATTCATAGCCAAGCTTTTTTGATTTATTTTAGTACAAATTGAAGAGAAACAATTACAAAGAAAAGAAGACTTATCTTCTGAATAGCATTACTGTGGCTGAACAAAGAGTGGCAGTGATAAGCCATTCTAGTTTTATGCACAAGAAACCACCAAATTAAAATTGTCTTATTTTCCACCATGTCTGCATTTTTCCGCATTGCTGAATGACCTCAATAAAGGAACGATTTTATAGAAAAAATATTGTATCACTACAAACTACATTGCTCTAGTGTGTATAATGGTCTGAATTGTTTTCAGGTTTTTTTATCTTGATATATGCCCTATATATATTTATTATAACTTGTAAACAATGTAGTTCCTTTAGTCCCCCACTGCAAACAATGACACTGAAAGCTGAGATCGAGATGGTATTTTATCTCTGAAATTAATGGCAGTTTTCCTGCTCAGATTAGACAGTAATAAATATACATTAACCCTTTGAACGCTGCAAGTGATATATTTTGCGAGGTTAAAAAAGTCTGTAGCTCCGTAAGCGAAATATATCGTGAGATGCAGTTAATATTAAAAACTCCAAATATGGTTGTCAAGTATGCCATTAGATGGTTTGACAATTAACTTGTTGTGTGAAGGTCACTATCATAGAGGTAGTGCCATATCAGACGAGTGTCGATCGATAATGTATTGTTTTGCGTGTTTCACACGTTTGCCGCTGAACGACGTAGCGCCCAGAACAAGATATTCAGCCGTAACCACCCACACCTGCAAGAAACAGTAAGCGTGTTCAACAAACCAAACGCGGCCCAACTACAACAAACCCCATGTTGATCCTGTACAGTGAATCAAGACCAAATCCACAACTGACCCTCAACCAACTGAGATGCCAGCTGTTTACCAAGTCTGCATCAAGGAGCAAACTTAGTTTGCCAAGGCTTCGACCAACCGAGGATGCTGTTCGCTATCACACCCTTCGCTGCTACCGTCAGATACACACTTGGCCACTTTGACATTTCCAAATTTCAAACCATTGACAACAGTGGCCAGGGAGGTTAATTTGTCTTTCCTTTTGAATTTCACTGCCTCAACATTACTACTGCATTTGATTAAATTAAATTTTTTGTAATGAGTAATTGTCACAATTCACCTAAGGCCCTATGTTGCTTAAAGTCGCCTCTTCGTTCTTCAAGTGTATTTTTTTTATATATATATTTAATTATTAATTACCTACTGTATGAACATCATACCAACACGTCTATTTTGTTATAATAATACTTAGGACGAGTTAAAGAGAAGAGAACAGGAGGTAATGGGTGGATTTTGCAATTTTTAGCAAAGTCAATTTTTGACAAGCTGTAGCTCGCTTGTTATTAGAGTTAGAAAGAACTTCAGGTAGTACAAATTGTAGGTAAAAACATCATACGTACGTGGAAAACATTCATTAGTACTAAAACCTGCCTGTAAATTTGTTCCTGTTAAAGCTATTATAATAATTGACTAAAATATTATTAAGAGAAACGTTAACTTTAGGCATTGCACATTTTGATAATAAATACAAAATTCTGTTTTAGGAATCATTAAATAAGGGATATACACTTATTATTATTATTAATTGGAATTGACAGTGATGTAAACATATATAAACAAAATAATATATAGATAAACTGGAAAACATTAAACAATATTATCAATGATCCCTAATAAATGGGAAAAAGAATACTCAATTATTTCACCTACACCAGATAATATATCAACATAAACTAAATAACTAATCTTAATAAATAATACTGTTGAGAATAAATAATATTTACATAATTTTAATACCCTTCATTGACTGGATCCTGAGTACCGGCGCTTTTCCATTTTCTTTGTGGACGAAGATGTGACAGTTGGTAGTCCACACTTGGCTGTAGGCTTTCTCTTTTGCCGCCTCTCTCGTAGCTTTAAGGAGTTCTCTGTTGGCTGCTGTCAGGGACTCATTGACGTAGACGACGTTCTCACTGCTGAAGCCCAGGTCCGATTCCCTCAGGTGTCACCTTACTTTAAGTTTGTGAAGAAAGACATCCCTATCCAGACAGCTGACAAACCTCAGGATGATAGGTCTTGGGCCGGAAGTAGACGTTCTCCCCATTTTATGTACAGCATCAATGAATCTATCCGATCACTCATAAAATTGTAACGCAACTGCCAGTCGTCGGACGACACCAAAAACATTCTCATTGGTATCCTCAGGAACACCATTAATGACAAGATTGTTCCTATGTGAATATTGTTCAAGCGGTTTAACCTCATGATCTAAGAAATTCAACGTATTCAACCAGTGCAAGTTCATCTTCGCACTTCTTAATGCTAGCAGATTGGTCACTAAAACATATTTTTTAGGTCGCCTATCTCAGTGTGACACATTTCTGACGACGAGCCTACTTCTTTTTGTTCCTTCTTGATATCACTTATATCTATTATGTTTTTTTTCCAAGAATATTCAAACGGTATTCAACTTTTCATCCAACGATTGCAGTGTAGATGTAGCAGGTTCTAGGCTATCACTTTCGGAGTTGGTTGTTCCGCATGTTGTGACTTTGCTTTTGTTCGTCATATCGATTTTCTCTGATAAGGCTGTACAAGCTCCGAAAACGTAAAAAAATGTATATACGTCTTGCATTTATAACACTTGTTTTAGTTTGGATTCTTGTAACGTTTGTATCATTATTTAGAGGATTGAGAATTTAATATATATATATAGGAGTTAATACGCTTGTTGTAAAATAATATTTCCCATACAAGACGAGTGGCTTGAACTTGTAAATTAACTGTGGTATTTGAATTTATTTGTTAACTGGACTGTGTATATTAATACTGGCTTCAAGCCAATGTTAATAGTAATTTAAATATATTTGATTGAAGCTTCTGAAACAGAATAATTTGTATTGTCTATTGTTGGATGAGAAGAGTATGTTAATGGAGGTGTATAGCTATAAATTAGGATAAGATAATGCTGTACAAATAGATATGCGTTGTACTTTTACCAGTGTCAATAGGTCCTGGTTTCCTAAACTAGCTGACCGAGTTAACAAGGTTAAAGTGTTTTCTCATTACTTGTAGAGTAATCATTTGTGAATCAACATTTTATTAATTACTTTGATTTTCGGTGGAAGTAAAAGTCTTACTTAGCGGATGTTTGTGTCAAAAGTTTTACAACATTTTTAAAACTTTGAACAACAATTACTTCTGACTGGATCAACCATTTTAAGTCTGGTTTGCGGCATTGTTTTGAGTTTAACTAAACTTTTGTCGTTTAAAAGTTATAAAGTCGTCCTAATACTTAATTATACGATTGTGTAATAGGAATTTCAGGTATTTTTGTGTGTATAGTTTTGTTTACATAGCTTATAAATAAGATTAGTGTCTTCAGTTTTTACATTGTATGCAGCTAATAAAATTGTTGTATTGATTAATTTACAACTTGTCATATATACTAAATATATATTCATGAAAATTTGTATTGCGTTTTTCTTTGTTGGAATACCATATTTAACCCAAAAAATTTGGCATTAAATGAATTAGTGGCTTCTATTTATTACTTTATTTGGCTGTTTATCAACTTTCATTTTCATTTCAACATTCATTAACATTACAAGATATTGATTTAATATTAAGTGTTTCAGGGCAATAGAAAGTAAACATGTACCATAAACATCTATGTGTTGCTGATTAAAAATAAGGTAACCTTTCACTACTATGTCCAATAAAAGATTAATTTTTCTTTGTGTGATGCTTAACACTGCAGAATATTATTAAATTTCTTTATAAAACACTTGTATTATCTAATACTGTGATAAATATACGTAATTTAACTGTGAGATACAACATATATTCAATAATTATGTTATAAAGCATGTATTCATTTATTATTTATAACCGAACATAACACAAAGTCAGCCAAATTCTACTGCCATATATTAACTATAATTTGTCAGCTGTAATTCCTCCAAACAGGCTAAGCTTGTGCATTGGTTGCTGTATTAGATTTAAGTGCTATTGTACAGATCAGCCTGAGTATACATTCATATGAGTGTCAGTGTGAGTCTGCATCTGGATGTGTATATATATATATATATATATATATATATATATATAAAATATGTAGGTGTAGGCTACGTATATACAATCAATTATATTGTTCAGAAAATTCATTGTATATTTTATTTGTATGTATGAATGTATAGGAGTTTATGTATGTGTGTGTATGTGTTAGAAATTAGAATTTGTACAACGTAGATATAAGTTTTAATGAATGTTTATAATAAGGACATACTAATCTGGGAAATTGTTATTGTTATTGTATTTATTATTTGTATATTCATATGTGGAAAAAATAAAATTGATTTTTATTATTATTATTTATTATTTTTAATTATTTGGCGCTCAAATGGTTAAAATATACAAATTTTGTTTCATGAACAGATAATTTTATTTTTATCCGATATATATTTTTATACTTACTCCTAGTAAATACTGAAAATGGATTTTTAAATCAAAAAGATAAAAATGAAACATAAAAAATAATCATTGGTTCATTTAATATTGATAATTATTTAACCCTTTGAGCTTGGATGGACATCAGAGCTGGTTCTGAATAACCTTGGATTATTTTACGTGCCTACTAACCACTCAGATCGGATGGCTGCACTGAATGTCCACTACGCCATCTGAGTACTCAGCAGCCATTTTGCTGTTGTGCCCACACCAGCCCAGAATCACTTTGGCTGATATCAGTGATAATATTTTCCTTTTGAAAGTTAAATGGATTTAAAACTCAAATAGGCAAATGATAAATTTGTCAACAAGAACCACAGTATACATTTAATAGTTTGTGCATTGAATAATTAGTGACATAATTAAAGTAATATGATAAATAACATGAACTGTCATCTTGTAGTTGAATTGCCTTATAGGAATGATATTGTTCAAAACAAACACCGATGTGCAGATCAGACTCATTTTCACAAGTTTTGCAATAAAATTTCACTCCTTCCCTCGTACCACACTCTGCTTCACACTTTGCAGTCCTTTACTTTTTTAGCCTCGAGAGGAAATGGAAGGAGGAGTTCTTCATATTGCCGGGACATATCGCCAACAAGCTGTGATAATAGTTCTTTTCTAAACTGCTGTTGACACATTTTCCCTTCTCCTTGAAACATATTGTAAAGTTAGGCGTTCTTAATTGCAGCTTCTTGGAGCCAGGAGAAAATCTTCTTCCACCATTTTATATGTCTTGGTGAATCTGTATGAAGAGGTATTCTGGTCCATGAAGTCCACTCCTCTCATGAACTCATTGTACTTACTTGTAGCTGTTGGTTTCCTCTATGCCTTGTTTTCTTTTGTCCTTGTACTGATGTCATACAAGGAACACAGCGTCATTTTCATCTTTTCATAAGATGACTAACAATCTTTTTTTTTCTTTTTCATATCACCCCTCTTAAGACCTTCACTGCTAAAAAAATTGGTACTATCTTCTAAACTGATAAGCTCTCACTGAAGCATTGCAGGCCATCTCGAATCTGAGACGCGAGCATCTGGCCCCGTCCCTCTGAGACGTATGCATTGGTTATGTCAAGCATGTTTCTTGACCCCTCTGCAATGGCAATCTTCTTCTGTTTCACGGGATAGTGAAGTGAACTTTATACTGCATAATTCTGGACTAGATCCATGTTTGTATAGAACCTGTCAGTAAAATTTGGAGTCCTTTGATAGCTTCATAAGACTCCTTAAGTTGATTAACTAGATGGAGAACTATTTGTCTTGTTACACTCAAGTCATGTCTTTCCATCCGTTCTAAGTTTACAAGAATGGTTCTAAGCATCAAATTTATTCACTATCAGATTCAGAGTGTACATATATCTTTATTCCGATTTAATTTGTATTTCTTTATTACAAACCTAAATAGAATTTTGCTTTTAGATAGAACTGCACTCTCGTCGATACTTACTTTATCTTTTGGTTTGTAGAAACACCCTTTAATTTCCAAAGACAACAGTCCTTGTCAAAAGTGGATGAAAAAATATTGTATCACTACAAACTACATTGCTCTAGTGTGTATAATGGTCTGAATTGTTTTCAGGTTTTTTGATCTTGATATATGCCCTATATATATTTATTATAACTTGTAAACAATGTAGTTCCTTTAGTCCCCCACTGCAAACAATGACACTGAAAGCTGAGATCGAGATGGTATTTTATCTCTGAAATTAATGGAAGTTTTCCTGCTCAGATTAGACAGTAATAAATATACATTAACCCTTTGAACGCTGCAAGTGATATATTTTGCGAGGTTAAAAAAGTCTGTAGCTCCGTAAGCGAAATATATCGTGAGATGCAGTTAATATTAAAAACTCCAAATATGGTTGTCAAGTATGCCATTAGATGGTTTGACAATTAACTTGTTGTGTGAAGGTCACTATCATAGAGGTAGTGCCATATCAGACGAGTGTCGATCGATAATGTATTGTTTTGCGTGTTTCACGCGTTTGCCGCTGAACGACGTAGCGCCCAGAACAAGATATTCAGCCGTAACCACCCACACCTGCAAGAAACAGTAAGCGTGTTCAACAAACCAAACGCGGCCCAACTACAACAAACCCCATGTTGATCCTGTACAGTGAATCAAGACCAAATCCACAACTGACCCTCAACCAACTGAGATGCCAGCTGTTTACCAAGTCTGCATCAAGGAGCAAACTTAGTTTGCCAAGGCTTCGACCAACCGAGGATGCTGTTCGCTATCACACCCTTCGCTGCTACCGTCAGATACACACTTGGCCACTTTGACATTTCCAAATTTCAAACCATTGACAACAGTGGCCAGGGAGGTTAATTTGTCTTTCCTTTTGAATTTCACTGCCTCAACATTACTACTGCATTTGATTAAATTAAATTTTTTGTAATGAGTAATTGTCACAATTCACCTAAGGCCCTATGTTGCTTAAAGTCGCCTCTTCGTTCTTCAAGTGTATTTTTTTTATATATATATTTAATTATTAATTACCTACTGTATGAACATCATACCAACACGTCTATTTTGTTATAATAATACTTAGGACGAGTTAAAGAGAAGAGAACAGGAGGTAATGGGTGGATTTTGCAATTTTTAGCAAAGTCAATTTTTGACAAGCTGTAGCTCGCTTGTTATTAGAGTTAGAAAGAACTTCAGGTAGTACAAATTGTAGGTAAAAACATCATACGTACGTGGAAAACATTCATTAGTACTAAAACCTGCCTGTAAATTTGTTCCTGTTAAAGCTATTATAATAATTGACTAAAATATTATTAAGAGAAACGTTAACTTTAGGCATTGCACATTTTGATAATAAATACAAAATTCTGTTTTAGGAATCATTAAATAAGGGATATACACTTATTATTATTATTAATTGGAATTGACAGTGATGTAAACATATATAAACAAAATAATATATAGATAAACTGGAAAACATTAAACAATATTATCAATGATCCCTAATAAATGGGAAAAAGAATACTCAATTATTTCACCTACACCAGATAATATATCAACATAAACTAAATAACTAATCTTAATAAATAATACTGTTGAGAATAAATAATATTTACATAATTTTAATACCCTTCATTGACTGGATCCTGAGTACCGGCGCTTTTCCATTTTCTTTGTGGACGAAGATGTGACAGTTGGTAGTCCACACTTGGCTGTAGGCTTTCTCTTTTGCCGCCTCTCTCGTAGCTTTAAGGAGTTCTCTGTTGGCTGCTGTCAGGGACTCATTGACGTAGACGACGTTCTCACTGCTGAAGCCCAGGTCCGATTCCCTCAGGTGTCACCTTACTTTAAGTTTGTGAAGAAAGACATCCCTATCCAGACAGCTGACAAACCTCAGGATGATAGGTCTTGGGACGGAAGTAGACGTTCTCCTCATTTTATGTACAGCATCAATGAATCTATCCGATCACTCATAAAATTGTAACGCAACTGCCAGTCGTCGGACGACACCAAAAACATTCTCATTGGTATCCTCAGGAACACCATTAATGACAAGATTGTTCCTATGTGAATATTGTTCAAGCGGTTTAACCTCATGATCTAAGAAATTCAACGTATTCAACCAGTGCAAGTTCATCTTCGCACTTCTTAATGCTAGCAGATTGGTCACTAAAACATATTTTTTAGGTCGCCTATCTCAGTGTGACACATTTCTGACGACGAGCCTACTTCTTTTTGTTCCTTCTTGATATCACTTATATCTATTATGTTTTTTTTCAAGAATATTCAAACGGTATTCAACTTTTCATCCAACGATTGCAGTGTAGATGTAGCAGGTTCTAGGCTATCACTTTCGGAGTTGGTTGTTCCGCATGTTGTGACTTTGCTTTTGTTCGTCATATCGATTTTCTCTGATAAGGCTGTACAAGCTCCGAAAACGTAAAAAAATGTATATACGTCTTGCATTTATAACACTTGTTTTAGTTTGGATTCTTGTAACGTTTGTATCATTATTTAGAGGATTGAGAATTTAATATATATATATAGGAGTTAATACGCTTGTTGTAAAATAATATTTCCCATACAAGACGAGTGGCTTGAACTTGTAAATTAACTGTGGTATTTGAATTTATTTGTTAACTGGACTGTGTATATTAATACTGGCTTCAAGCCAATGTTAATAGTAATTTAAATATATTTGATTGAAGCTTCTGAAACAGAATAATTTGTATTGTCTATTGTTGGATGAGAAGAGTATGTTAATGGAGGTGTATAGCTATAAATTAGGATAAGATAATGCTGTACAAATAGATATGCGTTGTACTTTTACCAGTGTCAATAGGTCCTGGTTTCCTAAACTAGCTGACCGAGTTAACAAGGTTAAAGTGTTTTCTCATTACTTGTAGAGTAATCATTTGTGAATCAACATTTTATTAATTACTTTGATTTTCGGTGGAAGTAAAAGTCTTACTTAGCGGATGTTTGTGTCAAAAGTTTTACAACATTTTTAAAACTTTGAACAACAATTACTTCTGACTGGATCAACCATTTTAAGTCTGGTTTGCGGCATTGTTTTGAGTTTAACTAAACTTTTGTCGTTTAAAAGTTATAAAGTCGTCCTAATACTTAATTATACGATTGTGTAATAGGAATTTCAGGTATTTTTGTGTGTATAGTTTTGTTTACATAGCTTATAAATAAGATTAGTGTCTTCAGTTTTTACATTGTATGCAGCTAATAAAATTGTTGTATTGATTAATTTACAACTTGTCATATATACTAAATATATATTCATGAAAATTTGTATTGCGTTTTTCTTTGTTGGAATACCATATTTAACCCAAAAAATTTGGCATTAAATGAATTAGTGACTTCTATTTATTACTTTATTTGGCTGTTTATCAACTTTCATTTTCATTTCAACATTCATTAACATTACAAGATATTGATTTAATATTAAGTGTTTCAGGGCAATAGAAAGTAAACATGTACCATAAACATCTATGTGTTGCTGATTAAAAATAAGGTAACCTTTTACTACCATGTCCAATAAAAGATTAATTTTTCTTTGTGTGATGCTTAACACTGCAGAATATTATTAAATTCCTTTATAAAACACTTGTATTATCTAATACTGTGATAAATATACGTAATTTAACTGTGAGATACAACATATATTCAATAATTATGTTATAAAGCATGTATTCATTTATTATTTATAACCGAACATAACACAAAGTCAGCCAAATTCTACTGCCATATATTAACTATAATTTGTCAGCTGTAATTCCTCCAAACAGGCTAAGCTTGTGCATTGGTTGCTGTATTAGATTTAAGTGCTATTGTACAGATCAGCCTGAGTATACATTCATATGAGTGTCAGTGTGAGTCTGCATCTGGATGTGTATATATATATATATATATATATATATATATATATATATATATATATATATATATAAAATATGTAGGTGTAGGCTACGTATATACAATCAATTATATTGTTCAGAAAATTCATTGTATATTTTATTTGTATGTATGAATGTATAGGAGTTTATGTATGTGTGTGTATGTGTTAGAAATTAGAATTTGTACAACGTAGATATAAGTTTTAATGAATGTTTATAATAAGGACATACTAATCTGGGAAATTGTTATTGTTATTGTATTTATTATTTGTATATTCATATGTGGAAAAAATAAAATTGATTTTTTATTATTATTATTATTTATTATTTTTAATTATTTGGCGCTCAAATGGTTAAAATATACAAATTTTGTTTCATGAACAGATAATTTTATTTTTATCCGATATATATTTTTATACTTACTCCTAGTAAATACTGAAAATGGATTTTTAAATCAAAAAGATAAAAATGAAACATAAAAAATAATCATTGGTTCATTTAATATTGATAATTATTTAACCCTTTGAGCTTGGATGGACATCAGAGCTGGTTCTGAATAACCTTGGATTATTTTACGTGCCTACTAACCACTCAGATCGGATGGCTGCACTGAATGTCCACTACGCCATCTGAGTACTCAGCAGCCATTTTGCTGTTGTGCCCACACCAGCCCAGAATCACTTTGGCTGATATCAGTGATAATATTTTCCTTTTGAAAGTTAAATGGATTTAAAACTCAAATAGGCAAATGATAAATTTGTCAACAAGAACCATAGTATACATTTAATAGTTTGTGCATTGAATAATTAGTGACATAATTAAAGTAATATGATAAATAACATGAACTGTCATCTTGTAGTTGAATTGCCTTATAGGAATGATATTGTTCAAAACAAACACCGATGTGCAGATCAGACTCATTTTCACAAGTTTTGCAATAAAATTTCACTCCTTCCCTCGTACCACACTCTGCTTCACACTTTGCAGTCCTTTACTTTTTTAGCCTCGAGAGGAAATGGAAGGAGGAGTTCTTCATATTGCCGGGACATATCGCCAACAAGCTGTGATAATAGTTCTTTTCTAAACTGCTGTTGACACATTTTCCCTTCTCCTTGAAACATATTGTAAAGTTAGGCGTTCTTAATTGCAGCTTCTTGGAGCCAGGAGAAAATCTTCTTCCACCATTTTATATGTCTTGGTGAATCTGTATGAAGAGGTATTCTGGTCCATGAAGTCCACTCCTCTCATGAACTCATTGTACTTACTTGTAGCTGTTGGTTTCCTCTATGCCTTGTTTTCTTTTGTCCTTGTACTGATGTCATACAAGGAACACAGCGTCATTTTCATCTTTTCATAAGATGACTAACAATCTTTTTTTTTCTTTTTCATATCACCCCTCTTAAGACCTTCACTGCTAAAAAAATTGGTACTATCTTCTAAACTGATAAGCTCTCACTGAAGCATTGCAGGCCATCTCGAATCTGAGACGCGAGCATCTGGCCCCGTCCCTCTGAGACGTATGCATTGGTTATGTCAAGCATGTTTCTTGACCCCTCTGCAATGGCAATCTTCTTCTGTTTCACGGGATAGTGAAGTGAACTTTATACTGCATAATTCTGGACTAGATCCATGTTTGTATAGAACCTGTCAGTAAAATTTGGAGTCCTTTGATAGCTTCATAAGACTCCTTAAGTTGATTAACTAGATGGAGAACTATTTGTCTTGTTACACTCAAGTCATGTCTTTCCATCCGTTCTAAGTTTACAAGAATGGTTCTAAGCATCAAATTTATTCACTATCAGATTCAGAGTGTACATATATCTTTATTCCGATTTAATTTGTATTTCTTTATTACAAACCTAAATAGAATTTTGCTTTTAGATAGAACTGCACTCTCGTCGATACTTACTTTATCTTTTGGTTTGTAGAAACACCCTTTAATTTCCAAAGACAACAGTCCTTGTCAAAAGTGGATGAAAAAATATTGTATCACTACAAACTACATTGCTCTAGTGTGTATAATGGTCTGAATTGTTTTCAGGTTTTTTGATCTTGATATATGCCCTATATATATTTATTATAACTTGTAAACAATGTAGTTCCTTTAGTCCCCCACTGCAAACAATGACACTGAAAGCTGAGATCGAGATGGTATTTTATCTCTGAAATTAATGGAAGTTTTCCTGCTCAGATTAGACAGTAATAAATATACATTAACCCTTTGAACGCTGCAAGTGATATATTTTGCGAGGTTAAAAAAGTCTGTAGCTCCGTAAGCGAAATATATCGTGAGATGCAGTTAATATTAAAAACTCCAAATATGGTTGTCAAGTATGCCATTAGATGGTTTGACAATTAACTTGTTGTGTGAAGGTCACTATCATAGAGGTAGTGCCATATCAGACGAGTGTCGATCGATAATGTATTGTTTTGCGTGTTTCACGCGTTTGCCGCTGAACGACGTAGCGCCCAGAACAAGATATTCAGCCGTAACCACCCACACCTGCAAGAAACAGTAAGCGTGTTCAACAAACCAAACGCGGCCCAACTACAACAAACCCCATGTTGATCCTGTACAGTGAATCAAGACCAAATCCACAACTGACCCTCAACCAACTGAGATGCCAGCTGTTTACCAAGTCTGCATCAAGGAGCAAACTTAGTTTGCCAAGGCTTCGACCAACCGAGGATGCTGTTCGCTATCACACCCTTCGCTGCTACCGTCAGATACACACTTGGCCACTTTGACATTTCCAAATTTCAAACCATTGACAACAGTGGCCAGGGAGGTTAATTTGTCTTTCCTTTTGAATTTCACTGCCTCAACATTACTACTGCATTTGATTAAATTAAATTTTTTGTAATGAGTAATTGTCACAATTCACCTAAGGCCCTATGTTGCTTAAAGTCGCCTCTTCGTTCTTCAAGTGTATTTTTTTTATATATATATTTAATTATTAATTACCTACTGTATGAACATCATACCAACACGTCTATTTTGTTATAATAATACTTAGGACGAGTTAAAGAGAAGAGAACAGGAGGTAATGGGTGGATTTTGCAATTTTTAGCAAAGTCAATTTTTGACAAGCTGTAGCTCGCTTGTTATTAGAGTTAGAAAGAACTTCAGGTAGTACAAATTGTAGGTAAAAACATCATACGTACGTGGAAAACATTCATTAGTATTAAAACCTGCCTGTAAATTTGTTCCTGTTAAAGCTATTATAATAATTGACTAAAATATTATTAAGAGAAACGTTAACTTTAGGCATTGCACATTTTGATAATAAATACAAAATTCTGTTTTAGGAATCATTAAATAAGGGATATACACTTATTATTATTATTAATTGGAATTGACAGTGATGTAAACATATATAAACAAAATAATATATAGATAAACTGGAAAACATTAAACAATATTATCAATGATCCCTAATAAATGGGAAAAAGAATACTCAATTATTTCACCTACACCAGATAATATATCAACATAAACTAAATAACTAATCTTAATAAATAATACTGTTGAGAATAAATAATATTTACATAATTTTAATACCCTTCATTGACTGGATCCTGAGTACCGGCGCTTTTCCATTTTCTTTGTGGACGAAGATGTGACAGTTGGTAGTCCACACTTGGCTGTAGGCTTTCTCTTTTGCCGCCTCTCTCGTAGCTTTAAGGAGTTCTCTGTTGGCTGCTGTCAGGGACTCATTGACGTAGACGACGTTCTCACTGCTGAAGCCCAGGTCCGATTCCCTCAGGTGTCACCTTACTTTAAGTTTGTGAAGAAAGACATCCCTATCCAGACAGCTGACAAACCTCAGGATGATAGGTCTTGGGACGGAAGTAGACGTTCTCCTCATTTTATGTACAGCATCAATGAATCTATCCGATCACTCATAAAATTGTAACGCAACTGCCAGTCGTCGGACGACACCAAAAACATTCTCATTGGTATCCTCAGGAACACCATTAATGACAAGATTGTTCCTATGTGAATATTGTTCAAGCGGTTTAACCTCATGATCTAAGAAATTCAACGTATTCAACCAGTGCAAGTTCATCTTCGCACTTCTTAATGCTAGCAGATTGGTCACTAAAACATATTTTTTAGGTCGCCTATCTCAGTGTGACACATTTCTGACGACGAGCCTACTTCTTTTTGTTCCTTCTTGATATCACTTATATCTATTATGTTTTTTTTCAAGAATATTCAAACGGTATTCAACTTTTCATCCAACGATTGCAGTGTAGATGTAGCAGGTTCTAGGCTATCACTTTCGGAGTTGGTTGTTCCGCATGTTGTGACTTTGCTTTTGTTCGTCATATCGATTTTCTCTGATAAGGCTGTACAAGCTCCGAAAACGTAAAAAAATGTATATACGTCTTGCATTTATAACACTTGTTTTAGTTTGGATTCTTGTAACGTTTGTATCATTATTTAGAGGATTGAGAATTTAATATATATATATAGGAGTTAATACGCTTGTTGTAAAATAATATTTCCCATACAAGACGAGTGGCTTGAACTTGTAAATTAACTGTGGTATTTGAATTTATTTGTTAACTGGACTGTGTATATTAATACTGGCTTCAAGCCAATGTTAATAGTAATTTAAATATATTTGATTGAAGCTTCTGAAACAGAATAATTTGTATTGTCTATTGTTGGATGAGAAGAGTATGTTAATGGAGGTGTATAGCTATAAATTAGGATAAGATAATGCTGTACAAATAGATATGCGTTGTACTTTTACCAGTGTCAATAGGTCCTGGTTTCCTAAACTAGCTGACCGAGTTAACAAGGTTAAAGTGTTTTCTCATTACTTGTAGAGTAATCATTTGTGAATCAACATTTTATTAATTACTTTGATTTTCGGTGGAAGTAAAAGTCTTACTTAGCGGATGTTTGTGTCAAAAGTTTTACAACATTTTTAAAACTTTGAACAACAATTACTTCTGACTGGATCAACCATTTTAAGTCTGGTTTGCGGCATTGTTTTGAGTTTAACTAAACTTTTGTCGTTTAAAAGTTATAAAGTCGTCCTAATACTTAATTATACGATTGTGTAATAGGAATTTCAGGTATTTTTGTGTGTATAGTTTTGTTTACATAGCTTATAAATAAGATTAGTGTCTTCAGTTTTTACATTGTATGCAGCTAATAAAATTGTTGTATTGATTAATTTACAACTTGTCATATATACTAAATATATATTCATGAAAATTTGTATTGCGTTTTTCTTTGTTGGAATACCATATTTAACCCAAAAAATTTGGCATTAAATGAATTAGTGACTTCTATTTATTACTTTATTTGGCTGTTTATCAACTTTCATTTTCATTTCAACATTCATTAACATTACAAGATATTGATTTAATATTAAGTGTTTCAGGGCAATAGAAAGTAAACATGTACCATAAACATCTATGTGTTGCTGATTAAAAATAAGGTAACCTTTTACTACCATGTCCAATAAAAGATTAATTTTTCTTTGTGTGATGCTTAACACTGCAGAATATTATTAAATTCCTTTATAAAACACTTGTATTATCTAATACTGTGATAAATATACGTAATTTAACTGTGAGATACAACATATATTCAATAATTATGTTATAAAGCATGTATTCATTTATTATTTATAACCGAACATAACACAAAGTCAGCCAAATTCTACTGCCATATATTAACTATAATTTGTCAGCTGTAATTCCTCCAAACAGGCTAAGCTTGTGCATTGGTTGCTGTATTAGATTTAAGTGCTATTGTACAGATCAGCCTGAGTATACATTCATATGAGTGTCAGTGTGAGTCTGCATCTGGATGTGTATATATATATATATATATATATATATATATATATATATATATATATATATATATATATAAAATATGTAGGTGTAGGCTACGTATATACAATCAATTATATTGTTCAGAAAATTCATTGTATATTTTATTTGTATGTATGAATGTATAGGAGTTTATGTATGTGTGTGTATGTGTTAGAAATTAGAATTTGTACAACGTAGATATAAGTTTTAATGAATGTTTATAATAAGGACATACTAATCTGGGAAATTGTTATTGTTATTGTATTTATTATTTGTATATTCATATGTGGAAAAAATAAAATTGATTTTTTATTATTATTATTATTTATTATTTTTAATTATTTGGCGCTCAAATGGTTAAAATATACAAATTTTGTTTCATGAACAGATAATTTTATTTTTATCCGATATATATTTTTATACTTACTCCTAGTAAATACTGAAAATGGATTTTTAAATCAAAAAGATAAAAATGAAACATAAAAAATAATCATTGGTTCATTTAATATTGATAATTATTTAACCCTTTGAGCTTGGATGGACATCAGAGCTGGTTCTGAATAACCTTGGATTATTTTACGTGCCTACTAACCACTCAGATCGGATGGCTGCACTGAATGTCCACTACGCCATCTGAGTACTCAGCAGCCATTTTGCTGTTGTGCCCACACCAGCCCAGAATCACTTTGGCTGATATCAGTGATAATATTTTCCTTTTGAAAGTTAAATGGATTTAAAACTCAAATAGGCAAATGATAAATTTGTCAACAAGAACCATAGTATACATTTAATAGTTTGTGCATTGAATAATTAGTGACATAATTAAAGTAATATGATAAATAACATGAACTGTCATCTTGTAGTTGAATTGCCTTATAGGAATGATATTGTTCAAAACAAACACCGATGTGCAGATCAGACTCATTTTCACAAGTTTTGCAATAAAATTTCACTCCTTCCCTCGTACCACACTCTGCTTCACACTTTGCAGTCCTTTACTTTTTTAGCCTCGAGAGGAAATGGAAGGAGGAGTTCTTCATATTGCCGGGACATATCGCCAACAAGCTGTGATATTAGTTCTTTTCTAAACTGCTGTTGACACATTTTCCCTTCTCCTTGAAACATATTGTAAAGTTAGGCGTTCTTAATTGCAGCTTCTTGGAGCCAGGAGAAAATCTTCTTCCACCATTTTATATGTCTTGGTGAATCTGTATGAAGAGGTATTCTGGTCCATGAAGTCCACTCCTCTCATGAACTCATTGTACTTACTTGTAGCTGTTGGTTTCCTCTATGCCTTGTTTTCTTTTGTCCTTGTACTGATGTCATACAAGGAACACAGCGTCATTTTCATCTTTTCATAAGATGACTAACAATCTTTTTTTTTCTTTTTCATATCACCCCTCTTAAGACCTTCACTGCTAAAAAAATTGGTACTATCTTCTAAACTGATAAGCTCTCACTGAAGCATTGCAGGCCATCTCGAATCTGAGACGCGAGCATCTGGCCCCGTCCCTCTGAGACGTATGCATTGGTTATGTCAAGCATGTTTCTTGACCCCTCTGCAATGGCAATCTTCTTCTGTTTCACGGGATAGTGAAGTGAACTTTATACTGCATAATTCTGGACTAGCTCCATGTTTGTATAGAACCTGTCAGTAAAATTTGGAGTCCTTTGATAGCTTCATAAGACTCCTTAAGTTGATTAACTAGATGGAGAACTATTTGTCTTGTTACACTCAAGTCATGTCTTTCCATCCGTTCTAAGTTTACAAGAATGGTTCTAAGCATCAAATTTATTCACTATCAGATTCAGAGTGTACATATATCTTTATTCCGATTTAATTTGTATTTCTTTATTACAAACCTAAATAGAATTTTGCTTTTAGATAGAACTGCACTCTCGTCGATACTTACTTTATCTTTTGGTTTGTAGAAACACCCTTTAATTTCCAAAGACAACAGTCCTTGTCAAAAGTGGATGAAAAAATATTGTATCACTACAAACTACATTGCTCTAGTGTGTATAATGGTCTGAATTGTTTTCAGGTTTTTTGATCTTGATATATGCCCTATATATATTTATTATAACTTGTAAACAATGTAGTTCCTTTAGTCCCCCACTGCAAACAATGACACTGAAAGCTGAGATCGAGATGGTATTTTATCTCTGAAATTAATGGAAGTTTTCCTGCTCAGATTAGACAGTAATAAATATACATTAACCCTTTGAACGCTGCAAGTGATATATTTTGCGAGGTTAAAAAAGTCTGTAGCTCCGTAAGCGAAATATATCGTGAGATGCAGTTAATATTAAAAACTCCAAATATGGTTGTCAAGTATGCCATTAGATGGTTTGACAATTAACTTGTTGTGTGAAGGTCACTATCATAGAGGTAGTGCCATATCAGACGAGTGTCGATCGATAATGTATTGTTTTGCGTGTTTCACGCGTTTGCCGCTGAACGACGTAGCGCCCAGAACAAGATATTCAGCCGTAACCACCCACACCTGCAAGAAACAGTAAGCGTGTTCAACAAACCAAACGCGGCCCAACTACAACAAACCCCATGTTGATCCTGTACAGTGAATCAAGACCAAATCCACAACTGACCCTCAACCAACTGAGATGCCAGCTGTTTACCAAGTCTGCATCAAGGAGCAAACTTAGTTTGCCAAGGCTTCGACCAACCGAGGATGCTGTTCGCTATCACACCCTTCGCTGCTACCGTCAGATACACACTTGGCCACTTTGACATTTCCAAATTTCAAACCATTGACAACAGTGGCCAGGGAGGTTAATTTGTCTTTCCTTTTGAATTTCACTGCCTCAACATTACTACTGCATTTGATTAAATTAAATTTTTTGTAATGAGTAATTGTCACAATTCACCTAAGGCCCTATGTTGCTTAAAGTCGCCTCTTCGTTCTTCAAGTGTATTTTTTTTATATATATATTTAATTATTAATTACCTACTGTATGAACATCATACCAACACGTCTATTTTGTTATAATAATACTTAGGACGAGTTAAAGAGAAGAGAACAGGAGGTAATGGGTGGATTTTGCAATTTTTAGCAAAGTCAATTTTTGACAAGCTGTAGCTCGCTTGTTATTAGAGTTAGAAAGAACTTCAGGTAGTACAAATTGTAGGTAAAAACATCATACGTACGTGGAAAACATTCATTAGTATTAAAACCTGCCTGTAAATTTGTTCCTGTTAAAGCTATTATAATAATTGACTAAAATATTATTAAGAGAAACGTTAACTTTAGGCATTGCACATTTTGATAATAAATACAAAATTCTGTTTTAGGAATCATTAAATAAGGGATATACACTTATTATTATTATTAATTGGAATTGACAGTGATGTAAACATATATAAACAAAATAATATATAGATAAACTGGAAAACATTAAACAATATTATCAATGATCCCTAATAAATGGGAAAAAGAATACTCAATTATTTCACCTACACCAGATAATATATCAACATAAACTAAATAACTAATCTTAATAAATAATACTGTTGAGAATAAATAATATTTACATAATTTTAATACCCTTCATTGACTGGATCCTGAGTACCGGCGCTTTTCCATTTTCTTTGTGGACGAAGATGTGACAGTTGGTAGTCCACACTTGGCTGTAGGCTTTCTCTTTTGCCGCCTCTCTCGTAGCTTTAAGGAGTTCTCTGTTGGCTGCTGTCAGGGACTCATTGACGTAGACGACGTTCTCACTGCTGAAGCCCAGGTCCGATTCCCTCAGGTGTCACCTTACTTTAAGTTTGTGAAGAAAGACATCCCTATCCAGACAGCTGACAAACCTCAGGATGATAGGTCTTGGGCCGGAAGTAGACGTTCTCCCCATTTTATGTACAGCATCAATGAATCTATCCGATCACTCATAAAATTGTAACGCAACTGCCAGTCGTCGGACGACACCAAAAACATTCTCATTGGTATCCTCAGGAACACCATTAATGACAAGATTGTTCCTATGTGAATATTGTTCAAGCGGTTTAACCTCATGATCTAAGAAATTCAACGTATTCAACCAGTGCAAGTTCATCTTCGCACTTCTTAATGCTAGCAGATTGGTCACTAAAACATATTTTTTAGGTCGCCTATCTCAGTGTGACACATTTCTGACGACGAGCCTACTTCTTTTTGTTCCTTCTTGATATCACTTATATCTATTATGTTTTTTTTCAAGAATATTCAAACGGTATTCAACTTTTCATCCAACGATTGCAGTGTAGATGTAGCAGGTTCTAGGCTATCACTTTCGGAGTTGGTTGTTCCGCATGTTGTGACTTTGCTTTTGTTCGTCATATCGATTTTCTCTGATAAGGCTGTACAAGCTCCGAAAACGTAAAAAAATGTATATACGTCTTGCATTTATAACACTTGTTTTAGTTTGGATTCTTGTAACGTTTGTATCATTATTTAGAGGATTGAGAATTTAATATATATATATAGGAGTTAATACGCTTGTTGTAAAATAATATTTCCCATACAAGACGAGTGGCTTGAACTTGTAAATTAACTGTGGTATTTGAATTTATTTGTTAACTGGACTGTGTATATTAATACTGGCTTCAAGCCAATGTTAATAGTAATTTAAATATATTTGATTGAAGCTTCTGAAACAGAATAATTTGTATTGTCTATTGTTGGATGAGAAGAGTATGTTAATGGAGGTGTATAGCTATAAATTAGGATAAGATAATGCTGTACAAATAGATATGCGTTGTACTTTTACCAGTGTCAATAGGTCCTGGTTTCCTAAACTAGCTGACCGAGTTAACAAGGTTAAAGTGTTTTCTCATTACTTGTAGAGTAATCATTTGTGAATCAACATTTTATTAATTACTTTGATTTTCGGTGGAAGTAAAAGTCTTACTTAGCGGATGTTTGTGTCAAAAGTTTTACAACATTTTTAAAACTTTGAACAACAATTACTTCTGACTGGATCAACCATTTTAAGTCTGGTTTGCGGCATTGTTTTGAGTTTAACTAAACTTTTGTCGTTTAAAAGTTATAAAGTCGTCCTAATACTTAATTATACGATTGTGTAATAGGAATTTCAGGTATTTTTGTGTGTATAGTTTTGTTTACATAGCTTATAAATAAGATTAGTGTCTTCAGTTTTTACATTGTATGCAGCTAATAAAATTGTTGTATTGATTAATTTACAACTTGTCATATATACTAAATATATATTCATGAAAATTTGTATTGCGTTTTTCTTTGTTGGAATACCATATTTAACCCAAAAAATTTGGCATTAAATGAATTAGTGACTTCTATTTATTACTTTATTTGGCTGTTTATCAACTTTCATTTTCATTTCAACATTCATTAACATTACAAGATATTGATTTAATATTAAGTGTTTCAGGGCAATAGAAAGTAAACATGTACCATAAACATCTATGTGTTGCTGATTAAAAATAAGGTAACCTTTTACTACCATGTCCAATAAAAGATTAATTTTTCTTTGTGTGATGCTTAACACTGCAGAATATTATTAAATTCCTTTATAAAACACTTGTATTATCTAATACTGTGATAAATATACGTAATTTAACTGTGAGATACAACATATATTCAATAATTATGTTATAAAGCATGTATTCATTTATTATTTATAACCGAACATAACACAAAGTCAGCCAAATTCTACTGCCATATATTAACTATAATTTGTCAGCTGTAATTCCTCCAAACAGGCTAAGCTTGTGCATTGGTTGCTGTATTAGATTTAAGTGCTATTGTACAGATCAGCCTGAGTATACATTCATATGAGTGTCAGTGTGAGTCTGCATCTGGATGTGTATATATATATATATATATATATATATATATATATATATATATATATATAAAATATGTAGGTGTAGGCTACGTATATACAATCAATTATATTGTTCAGAAAATTCATTGTATATTTTATTTGTATGTATGAATGTATAGGAGTTTATGTATGTGTGTGTATGTGTTAGAAATTAGAATTTGTACAACGTAGATATAAGTTTTCATGAATGTTTATATTAAGGACATACTAATCTGGGAAATTGTTATTGTTATTGTATTTATTATTTGTATATTCATATGTGGAAAAAATAAAATTGATTTTTTATTATTATTATTTTTAATTATTTGGCGCTCAAATGGTTAAAATATACAAATTTTGTTTCATGAACAGATAATTTTATTTTTATCCGATATATATTTTTATACTTACTCCTAGTAAATACTGAAAATGGATTTTTAAATCAAAAAGATAAAAATGAAACATAAAAAATAATCATTGGTTCATTTAATATTGATAATTATTTAACCCTTTGAGCTTGGATGGACATCAGAGCTGGTTCTGAATAACCTTGGATTATTTTACGTGCCTACTAACCACTCAGATCGGATGGCTGCACTGAATGTCCACTACGCCATCTGAGTACTCAGCAGCCATTTTGCTGTTGTGCCCACACCAGCCCAGAATCACTTTGGCTGATATCAGTGATAATATTTTCCTTTTGAAAGTTAAATGGATTTAAAACTCAAATAGGCAAATGATAAATTTGTCAACAAGAACCATAGTATACATTTAATAGTTTGTGCATTGAATAATTAGTGACATAATTAAAGTAATATGATAAATAACATGAACTGTCATCTTGTAGTTGAATTGCCTTATAGGAATGATATTGTTCAAAACAAACACCGATGTGCAGATCAGACTCATTTTCACAAGTTTTGCAATAAAATTTCACTCCTTCCCTCGTACCACACTCTGCTTCACACTTTGCAGTCCTTTACTTTTTTAGCCTCGAGAGGAAATGGAAGGAGGAGTTCTTCATATTGCCGGGACATATCGCCAACAAGCTGTGATATTAGTTCTTCTCTAAACTGCTGTTGACACATTTTCCCTTCTCCTTGAAACATATTGTAAAGTTAGGCGTTCTTAATTGCAGCTTCTTGGAGCCAGGAGAAAATCTTCTTCCACCATTTTATATGTCTTGGTGAATCTGTATGAAGAGGTATTCTGGTCCATGAAGTCCACTCCTCTCATGAACTCATTGTACTTACTTGTAGCTGTTGGTTTCCTCTATGCCTTGTTTTCTTTTGTCCTTGTACTGATGTCATACAAGGAACACAGCGTCATTTTCATCTTTTCATAAGATGACTAACAATCTTTTTTTTTCTTTTTCATATCACCCCTCTTAAGACCTTCACTGCTAAAAAAATTGGTACTATCTTCTAAACTGATAAGCTCTCACTGAAGCATTGCAGGCCATCTCGAATCTGAGACGCGAGCATCTGGCCCCGTCCCTCTGAGACGTATGCATTGGTTATGTCAAGCATGTTTCTTGACCCCTCTGCAATGGCAATCTTCTTCTGTTTCACGGGATAGTGAAGTGAACTTTATACTGCATAATTCTGGACTAGATCCATGTTTGTATGGAACCTGTCAGTAAAATTTGGAGTCCTTTGATAGCTTCATAAGACTCCTTAAGTTGATTAACTAGATGGAGAACTATTTGTCTTGTTACACTCAAGTCATGTCTTTCCATCCGTTCTAAGTTTACAAGAATGGTTCTAAGCATCAAATTTATTCACTATCAGATTCAGAGTGTACATATATCTTTATTCCGATTTAATTTGTATTTCTTTATTACAAACCTAAATAGAATTTTGCTTTTAGATAGAACTGCACTCTCGTCGATACTTACTTTATCTTTTGGTTTGTAGAAACACCCTTTAATTTCCAAAGACAGCAGTCCTTGTCAAAAGTGGATGAAAAAATATTGTATCACTACAAACTACATTGCTCTAGTGTGTATAATGGTCTGAATTGTTTTCAGGTTTTTTGATCTTGATATATGCCCTATATATATTTATTATAACTTGTAAACAATGTAGTTCCTTTAGTCCCCCACTGCAAACAATGACACTGAAAGCTGAGATCGAGATGGTATTTTATCTCTGAAATTAATGGAAGTTTTCCTGCTCAGATTAGACAGTAATAAATATACATTAACCCTTTGAACGCTGCAAGTGATATATTTTGCGAGGTTAAAAAAGTCTGTAGCTCCGTAAGCGAAATATATCGTGAGTTGCAGTTAATATTAAAAACTCCAAATATGGTTGTCAAGTATGCCATTAGATGGTTTGACAATTAACTTGTTGTGTGAAGGTCACTATCATAGAGGTAGTGCCATATCAGACGAGTGTCGATCGATAATGTATTGTTTTGCGTGTTTCACACGTTTGCCGCTGAACGACGTAGCGCCCAGAACAAGATATTCAGCCGTAACCACCCACACCTGCAAGAAACAGTAAGCGTGTTCAACAAACCAAACGCGGCCCAACTACAACAAACCCCATGTTGATCCTGTACAGTGAATCAAGACCAAATCCACAACTGACCCTCAACCAACTGAGATGCCAGCTGTTTACCAAGTCTGCATCAAGGAGCAAACTTAGTTTGCCAAGGCTTCGACCAACCGAGGATGCTGTTCGCTATCACACCCTTCGCTGCTACCGTCAGATACACACTTGGCCACTTTGACATTTCCAAATTTCAAACCATTGACAACAGTGGCCAGGGAGGTTAATTTGTCTTTCCTTTTGAATTTCACTGCCTCAACATTACTACTGCATTTGATTAAATTAAATTTTTTGTAATGAGTAATTGTCACAATTCACCTAAGGCCCTATGTTGCTTAAAGTCGCCTCTTCGTTCTTCAAGTGTATTTTTTTTATATATATATTTAATTATTAATTACCTACTGTATGAACATCATACCAACACGTCTATTTTGTTATAATAATACTTAGGACGAGTTAAAGAGAAGAGAACAGGAGGTAATGGGTGGATTTTGCAATTTTTAGCAAAGTCAATTTTTGACAAGCTGTAGCTCGCTTGTTATTAGAGTTAGAAAGAACTTCAGGTAGTACAAATTGTAGGTAAAAACATCATACGTACGTGGAAAACATTCATTAGTATTAAAACCTGCCTGTAAATTTGTTCCTGTTAAAGCTATTATAATAATTGACTAAAATATTATTAAGAGAAACGTTAACTTTAGGCATTGCACATTTTGATAATAAATACAAAATTCTGTTTTAGGAATCATTAAATAAGGGATATACACTTATTATTATTATTAATTGGAATTGACAGTGATGTAAACATATATAAACAAAATAATATATAGATAAACTGGAAAACATTAAACAATATTATCAATGATCCCTAATAAATGGGAAAAAGAATACTCAATTATTTCACCTACACCAGATAATATATCAACATAAACTAAATAACTAATCTTAATAAATAATACTGTTGAGAATAAATAATATTTACATAATTTTAATACCCTTCATTGACTGGATCCTGAGTACCGGCGCTTTTCCATTTTCTTTGTGGACGAAGATGTGACAGTTGGTAGTCCACACTTGGCTGTAGGCTTTCTCTTTTGCCGCCTCTCTCGTAGCTTTAAGGAGTTCTCTGTTGGCTGCTGTCAGGGACTCATTGACGTAGACGACGTTCTCACTGCTGAAGCCCAGGTCCGATTCCCTCAGGTGTCACCTTACTTTAAGTTTGTGAAGAAAGACATCCCTATCCAGACAGCTGACAAACCTCAGGATGATAGGTCTTGGGCCGGAAGTAGACGTTCTCCCCATTTTATGTACAGCATCAATGAATCTATCCGATCACTCATAAAATTGTAACGCAACTGCCAGTCGTCGGACGACACCAAAAACATTCTCATTGGTATCCTCAGGAACACCATTAATGACAAGATTGTTCCTATGTGAATATTGTTCAAGCGGTTTAACCTCATGATCTAAGAAATTCAACGTATTCAACCAGTGCAAGTTCATCTTCGCACTTCTTAATGCTAGCAGATTGGTCACTAAAACATATTTTTTAGGTCGCCTATCTCAGTGTGACACATTTCTGACGACGAGCCTACTTCTTTTTGTTCCTTCTTGATATCACTTATATCTATTATGTTTTTTTTCAAGAATATTCAAACGGTATTCAACTTTTCATCCAACGATTGCAGTGTAGATGTAGCAGGTTCTAGGCTATCACTTTCGGAGTTGGTTGTTCCGCATGTTGTGACTTTGCTTTTGTTCGTCATATCGATTTTCTCTGATAAGGCTGTACAAGCTCCGAAAACGTAAAAAAATGTATATACGTCTTGCATTTATAACACTTGTTTTAGTTTGGATTCTTGTAACGTTTGTATCATTATTTAGAGGATTGAGAATTTAATATATATATATAGGAGTTAATACGCTTGTTGTAAAATAATATTTCCCATACAAGACGAGTGGCTTGAACTTGTAAATTAACTGAGGTATTTGAATTTATTTGTTAACTGGACTGTGTATATTAATACTGGCTTCAAGCCAATGTTAATAGTAATTTAAATATATTTGTTTTTTTAATACAATGTAGTTTGTAGTGATACAATATTTTTGCATCCACTTTTGACAAGGACTGTTGTCTTTGGAAATTAAAGGGTGTTTCTACAAACCAAAAGATAAAGTAAGTATCGACGAGAGTGCAGTTCTATCTAAAAGCAAAATTCTATTTAGGTTTGTAATAAAGAAATACAAATTAAATCGGAATAAAGATATATGTACACTCTGAATCTGATAGTGAATAAATTTGATGCTTAGAACCATTCTTGTAAACTTAGAACGGATGGAAAGACATGACTTGAGTGTAACAAGACAAATAGTTCTCCATCTAGTTAATCAACTTAAGGAGTCTTATGAAGCTATCAAAGGACTCCAAATTTTACTGACAGGTTCTATACAAACATGGATCTAGTCCAGAATTATGCAGTATAAAGTTCACTTCACTATCCCGTGAAACAGAAGAAGATTGCCATTGCAGAGGGGTCAAGAAACATGCTTGACATAACCAATGCATACGTCTCAGAGGGACGGGGCCAGATGCTCGCGTCTCAGATTTGAGATGGCCTGCAATGCTTCAGTGAGAGCTTATCAGTTTAGAAGATAGTACCAATTTTTTTAGCAGTGAAGGTCTTAAGAGGGGTGATATGAAAAAGAAAAAAAAAGATTGTTAGTCATCTTATGAAAAGATGAAAATAACGCTGTGTTCCTTGTATGACATCAGTACAAGGACAAAAGAAAACAAGGCATAGAGGAAACCAACAGCTACAAGTAAGTACAATGAGTTCATGAGAGGAGTGGACTTCATGGACCAGAATACCTCTTCATACAGATTCACCAAGACATATAAAATGGTGGAAGAAGATTTTCTCCTGGCTCCAAGAAGCTGCAATTAAGAACGCCTAACTTTACAATATGTTTCAAGGAGAAGGGAAAATGTGTCAACAGCAGTTTAGAAAAGAACTAATATCACAGCTTGTTGGCGATATGTCCCGGCAATATGAAGAACTCCTCCTTCCATTTCCTCTCGAGGCTAAAAAAGTAAAGGACTGCAAAGTGTGAAGCAGAGTGTGGTACGAGGGAAGGAGTGAAATTTTATTGCAAAACTTGTGAAAATGAGTCTGATCTGCACATCGGTGTTTGTTTTGAACAATATCATTCCTATAAGGCAATTCAACTACAAGATGACAGTTCATGTTATTTATCATATTATTTTAATTATGTCACTAATTATTCAATGCACAAACTATTAAATGTATACTGTGGTTCTTGTTGACAAATTTATCATTTGCCTATTTGAGTTTTAAATCCATTTAACTTTCAAAAGGAAAATATTATCACTGATATCAGCCAAAGTGATTCTGGGCTGGTGTGGGCACAACAGCAAAATGGCTGCTGAGTACTCAGATGGCGTAGTGGACATTCAGTGCAGCCATCCGATCTGAGTGGTTAGTAGGCACGTAAAATAATCCAAGGTTATTCAGAACCAGCTCTGATGTCCATCCAAGCTCAAAGGGTTAAATAATTATCAATATTAAATGAACCAATGATTATTTTTTATGTTTCATTTTTATCTTTTTGATTTAAAAATCCATTTTCAGTATTTACTAGGAGTAAGTATAAAAATATATATCGGATAAAAATAAAATTATCTGTTCATGAAACAAAATTTGTATATTTTAACCATTTGAGCGCCAAATAATTAAAAATAATAAATAATAATAATAAATCAATAAATCAATTTTATTTTTTCCACATATGAATATACAAATAATAAATACAATAACAATAACAATTTCCCAGATTAGTATGTCCTTATTATAAACATTCATTAAAACTTATATCTACGTTGTACAAATTCTAATTTCTAAGACATACACACACATACATAAACTCCTATACATTCATACATACAAATAAAATATACAATGAATTTTCTGAACAATATAATTGATTGTATATACGTAGCCTACACCTACATATTTTATATATATATATATATATATATATACACATCCAGATGCAGACTCACACTGACACTCATATGAATGTATACTCAGGCTGATCTGTACAATAGCACTTAAATCTAATACAGCAACCAATGCACAAGCTTAGCCTGTTTGGAGGAATTACAGCTGACAAATTATAGTTAATATATGGCAGTAGAATTTGGCTGACTTTGTGTTATGTTCGGTTATAAATAATAAATGAATACATGCTTTATAACATAATTATTGAATATATGTTGTATCTCACAGTTAAATTACGTATATTTATCACAGTATTAGATAATACAAGTGTTTTATAAAGGAATTTAATAATATTCTGCAGTGTTAAGCATCACACAAAGAAAAATTAATCTTTTATTGGACATGGTAGTAAAAGGTTACCTTATTTTTAATCAGCAACACATAGATGTTTATGGTACATGTTTACTTTCTATTGCCCTGAAACACTTAATATTAAATCAATATCTTGTAATGTTAATGAATGTTGAAATGAAAATGAAAGTTGATAAACAGCCAAATAAAGTAATAAATAGAAGTCACTAATTCATTTAATGCCAAATTTTTTGGGTTAAATATGGTATTCCAACAAAGAAAAACGCAATACAAATTTTCATGAATATATATTTAGTATTAAATTTAATTATTAATACTAAATAATTGTCCTTGTCAAAAGTGGATGAAAATATTAAAGCATAGTAAGGATGTGTGAATTCAGGAATTTGTCAGAGTTGTGAATTTTGATGTGGCTGGTTCTACCATAGTGGGTGTGTTTTGGCTCCAGCCTGGAAAGTCAGTTTTCTCTTCCCAGTTTGCTTTTTTTGGGTTAGTGGGATTATTTTTGTATAATTATTCACATTAGCAATGGGATTTTGTTCTCTTCTAAATAAATGCTGTTGTTTTGCTAGATAAAAATCACACATCATCTTTATATAGAATAAATTTAATACATTTTTCAAAATTAAATATTTTTATTTCAGTGCTCTTGTTTGGGGTTCATCAGTGAAGCATCAGCCTCAAAAAGTGGGCAAAGATCACGTCTTGAATGATGAAGATGTTGTCCAGATCGTCAAGAAAGTCTGATGGAATCAAGAACTACCCAACTTCAACACCATGTATTGTACAATATGGCATCATTGTTGTATAAGACAGAAACCAAAAACTTGGCCTATAACTTAAATACTACTTGGAATATTTACTTTCTTAAGTCTTACAAAATCAGTTGATAATTTAGCCTTATTAATTCTGTTCATTAAGTGGGATCAAGTGAAACAGTATTTATCTTTTTTAATAGCCTTTGCAATAGATATTTAAGACAGCAATTAAATTTAACAAACTATATTCTTTTTCGTTAAACCCTTTCAAAAATACTTTGGTTGATGGTAGAGTAATGAAACTTTACCTTTTTTTAACGGGTAAATATTAAAAGCACAACACGGTTAATTCTTCAAAAAGAGTTATTTTCTTTTGTGTTTAAAAAATAAATTTATTCTCTTGTAAAATTTACAGTTTGTGTTTTAGATACTTCTTGTTGTAACAACCATTGCGTTTTTATACATAAAATAAATTATTGCATACATCAATATAACTTAAGATAAAAAATAACTGAATGCTGATGAATTTTACTTTATTATTTTCTATATAGTGTGAACCCATTGCGTGCAAATTGTTTCCATTTACAAGACCTACTCAATCGCCCTGAAGGGGTCTTACATTCCTGGGTTGGTACATTTAACTATTATTTTATCTTTCGTTAATTTTGTTGCTTGGACGTATCAAGAACTTGTTAACTATTGTAAAGAAAAACACATAGGGAGTCTCTAAGGTATTACTATTAAATAATTAAAGATTGTGACAGTTAACAAGGTGGATTTTATTTTTAATAATTTGCATTTAAAAACCATCACAATTGGCAGACTTTTTAATTCAATAAAAGGAATGTAAAGAAAGGAATCTCATGGTATCCTCCTGGCCATATAACTTAAACCCTGGATAACATCCTTTTGTTTACTAAAAAAATTAATTTAATCAAAGCTATGGTTTGAATACAGTTAGCATACAGATAAGCTTCTCATTCTTACTGTGATATGCATATACCCCATTGGTAAAAGCTGGTTGATTTAGAAACAACATTCTTTGCTAAACAAAATATACAGTTCATCTTTTGATTATAATGTGTCTTACACTTGAAATTTTAACTATTCATTTCACTGTTTTTATACCCATCAATATGTCAAATTAATAGTTATAAAAACAGTTTAGATTATTAAAAACTTATATGTCTAGTACTGATTGAACAAATATTACAATAACAAACATCAGCTGATAGTAATAATAGATATTCAACACTTTTTCAAGACAGCTGTTTGTATAGACCACTGTTTTCATGAACAAGCCCCATCTTCACTCCTCACCTATGTCCAGCAGTCACTGGCTATGCACCTAGACTAATTGTTCAATCAGTAATGTGATGCTACAATTGTTAACATTTAAATAATCGTTTGCTAGCTTAATGGTTTGAATTTATGCTTCTAGTGCAGATTTTACGGGTTTAAATCTCATTAGGTACACTTAAATTAATTTACTTAAAGAGTCTGTAGAGGCTGTCGGCCATGTTCATGCCATAAGAACAATGTTATTTCCGAATCCATATTTTTTCTTTATTTATGGACCAAAAGATGTGTATGAGGTATAATTTTAAACGTTATGATATTGTGCATTGGGTTTGCTTTTGATATTTTGAATAAATACACCTAGTTTTGATAAATAGGTGAAAATAAACACTTCAAACTAAATATTTTTTTATAAAACTAATTAAAAATGCAAAGCAATTCCAACGCGCTATTTCATTCTTGATCAAATGCAAATCAAATTTTTTTGGAAAAAATCAGTTTAAAAATAACTGTTTATTTTGGATACGCGTGATTGTATGTCCGGTTCGAAAATAACATTGTTCTTATTGGATTAAAACAACATGGCTAACAGCCTCTGCAGATTCTTAAGCAGATTGGACTGTTGTTACAAAAAAAGTTGTACACTGAGTAAAATAATATGTGATTGGCTTAGATTGACTAAAGAAAAAAGAAACTCAAAAAGATGAAAATATCATTATTTGTAACTGCTATCTTCTTAATGTAAGTTTATTTATTTACAAAATGTTTAATATCAAGCTGTTATTATTATTTTTCATATTTGTTCTTATTTTCAATGAAGCCTAAAGGAGCAATCCAATCAGCTTCACCATTTATTTTGTGGTACTTGTAAATAATATTTCTGGTTTCTGTAAAAAAATCTCTAACCAAAATGTACATTAATTGGTGTTTCAATGAATGTAAATAAAACAGATTATTTAATACTTTTCCTTGCTTTTATTTTTATCCATGAATTACATTGTATGTCACTTCTCCCATATCTACAATGTGTTTCCCTTGAACAACGTATATGTGTGGGTGGAGTGGTCATGAAAGACATATTGTGTTGGTTGGGCCCATCATAAACAACATAGTGTAGTGTGCAGTAGCTCAGAGTCGAGTCGTTTTGAATGGTCGACTTACTCGTTGTTTGTGTGTCTGTATTTCTTTTCATTGTTCCTTGTATCTTGTTCGTGTTGGTTCTGTCTTGTTAGCAGCCATTGGATTGCTGCCGTTTGTCTTCGTCGGCATAGTTGGTTAGTTCTTTGGCTTTTGGCTCCAGGGGCCGGGAGGGGAGATGGATTGTCACCTGCATTGTCTTCCAACTTGATGTCGCCTGGAGACGTAGAGGAGAACCTACGGGCTGAGTGGGAACATCATGTGGGATGTGTTTATGTAACATCTTTAATATTTTTGTCACATAGTATGACAGTAGGGCTATGACATAAAAATACTGATTTGCAATTAATAATTTATGTTACATTTTTGTAAACTCAGAATAAATAAACCTTATTCAATATCACAGATATACTGTAACAAAAAGGGAATGTAAATGTAATGAATTTCTATAATATTTATAATCCAAATACGATGGCCTCACTCATCTTAAAATCCCGGAGAAAATGAACAGATTTTGATAAAATTTTTGATAAATTTGGAGGGAAATTATCTAATTTTATAATTTATTACAAACAACTGATACGAGAAACCAAAACATGACACCAAAGTTTGGCTAGTTTGTTTTCATTGTGAAATGTTTAATGTCAATTTCTACTAGCTCTAACTTGATTGCACTACTTTGCATTCCTCTAAATAAGACTTAGAGGGTTTTCTAGACTATAAAACTCTACTATTTAGGAAAATGGCATCAGTCTGAGTGCTTATATTGATATGATATTTAGAGAACACTGCGGAGGGCAGGGTAAGCATGTGTAGAGAACCACTCTATAGCAGACAAGAACTGTCAGCTAGTTTTAAATATTGATAAACTAATAAACAGAAGCAAATGCTATCAATTTATTAATTGCTAGCAGATGTTATAAATTCTTGAATGATGGCTATTAAAAAAACAGTCTAAGGCCAACCGCATACTAAATCAAACAGAATGTAACGAGACAGACGTTATGGCCCGACTCGTCTTGTTCATTGGTGGCCGCACAAGAAATCGAACAAGTTAAGTCAGAACGTAAACCGTCACGGAAGTTGTGTCTTATTTCATATTCTCACTTTCTGCTGTACTGTGGGAATGTGAAAAATAGAGCAGTAAGTTTCAATAGCGTCTGGCCACACTCCAAAAATTTGGGGACTTTCGTCAAGACGTCTGGTGACGTTTTTCGTCTTGTCTGGGTAGTGTGCGACTACTCCATTTAAACACATGCTACACCACAGACGTCTGAAGGCTTGTTTGAATCAATCTGTATCTTCTCATTTGATTCAGTGTGCGGTAGGCCTAAGAGGAAGGCAAAAGTAATTTAATTGTTCTAAATAGTGATTTTATTAATTATGAACTAAATATGTGAGATTCTATCACATTAATTGTTATTCAAACAACTTTTTTTGAAAGATGTTTATGAAGTAGTTTATATTGCTTTTTCTACTATTTATACTTTTTAATTCCATCTTAAATATTTTTTTTCAGGAAATGGTTAAAATGTTGTTTTGAGACAAAGTCAAAGGATATTTTTTATTGCAAACGTTAATTGGACATTTAATGTTATTTCCTGTAATTCGCATCTAACTTGCAAAGTACAGTACAACCTTGAATATCCGACTGTCAGTGTCCTCCTTCTTAAAATAATTACATTCAGTCCTGTAACAAATCTCAAACACGTGTGTTTGACTTTTGCATCTTGAATATTGCAGGCGCTATTCTTTTAACTTGTGTATTACCTGTTGTCACTGCGTAAAATCCGGGCTGGTGGTAATTTGTATACTTCTGTGACGAAGCAGCTGGAAGGGTTAATTTTTCCATATGGGGAGAGAGTACAATACGTATACATTGGTGAAATGGGCTATCGGCAAGTTAAGCCCATATAATAATCACGGGGAAGGGGGTATACTCTCCCCAATGGTGTATTCTCTGATCTTTTGCAGAGAGCACCCAACTCGATTATACAACTGCTTTGTGAACTTTTCAGGGCCAGCATAGCATATGGTTAAGTACCGACAGCTTGGGCAGTGAGAAGTGGTGTTTATTCCGAAGGGAAGCAAATCTGCATTTAAACCAATCTGTCTCTCCTTGTTTATGTTTTTGCTCAAAACACTGCAAAGACTGGTAGAAAGATATGTCCAGGACAAGGTTCTTCAAGGACAATATCTCCACAAGAATCAATGTGCCTATCAGGCTGGTAAATCGTGCATCACTACTCTCAAAGAACTGGTATGTAGAGCAGAGGATGCATTACCTCTTACCCACAGATCTTATATAGGGAGAAAGTTTTTTAATAAAGTAACATCTGATATTAAGGCATCAATTAGCTCAAATGCATTCAAAAATAATGTTAAGAATCTTTTACTACATAAAGCATACTACAGAATTAATGAGTTTTTGGATGATGTTTTTTGATTGTATTGCTGTGTGTTATTTTTCTCTTGTTTTATATTTTTATGTTAAATTGGGACTAAAGTTTTTAGTCATTAACAGGATGATTCAATTCTTGGTTTGGCCGTATAGGATTGTTATGTAGATATATGTAAAATAGTACTATATTGACAATGTCATCTGTTTCATAGCTACGCTATTGTTATGGAAACGTTTTATGACAATAAAGATTTATTTATTAGAGAAAAAATAGGTTCCTCCCTTTGCTTTTCTAGACATTGAGGGGCCTTTAATAATACATCTCACAATTGCTTGTAGAGTCCAGGAGTGTGGTGTTCCAGTGATACTATGCAAGTGGATGGATTCTATGCTCCGGTCCAGGCAGGTTACTGCTTCCCTTCTCGACGCAACCAGGCAGGTCCTGATGGTGAGGGGATGTCTACAGATTGGGGTACTTTCCCATTTAAGTGGAATTTGGTGGTTGATGACCTTTTGAGATCATTAACCAATACCGGTGTCTTCATACAGGAGTGGACGACATAGCTTTTATGGTCACTGGTAAGTTTTGTAATAATGTTTCGGGCATTATGAATGAAAGCTTGTAACTGGTAAGCAGATGGTGTTCCAGAGAAGGACTCAGTCAATCCTGCAAAAACCATCATCTCGCCTTTCATGAGACAAAGATAACTTGGAGCTCTGAGGGGTTAAAAACTTAACAGAGTTACATTGGGACTTTCCAAGAAAACTAAATATTGCAAGCTTACTTGGAACTATCATCTTTCTATTACTAGTAACAGAGCGAAGTGGGGGCTTTTAGTGTCCAGACGCACCGTTGGTTTAACGTGAGGGATGAGGCCGCATATGGCTCGCTGGCTTTACAAAGCAGGCATTTGCCCACAGATCTTCTATGAGGCTCTTGTGTGGTGGAACAAGGCTTGTCAGAGCTCAGCAAGTAATAAGCTTGCTAGTCTACAAAGACTAGAATGCTTAATTTTATTACAGGTGCATTTTCAAGCATACTCGAAGTGCTGATTAATTTACTCTCATTTGACCTTCACCTAACGGCTATTGACTACTTGGCTAACTGAATTGTCTAGGCAAGCTCAAGAGGAACAGATCTAAATATGGTCACTCACGGGCCATGGAAAATTAACTACACAGAAGAACATTGGACATGGTTCCAAATGTCATGGATGCAAAAATTGCATTCTCCAGTCCTTACCTGGTCAACATTGAATCCAAAGAGGACTGGAGACTAAGATAGCTACAATCCCGCCACTAACAGAAATTGTCTGGTAAGTGGCTGGTTCTGACTTGGAGGATAGGGTATGATCTACAGCCCTTCTACTGGGACTCGCCTGTGTGGCAGTCTGGGGTAGTACTGTTCGATCTACCAGGCTGAGATCTTTGCCATCCGTGACAGCGCTTAACAAGAGCTAGCAAAACAAGCCAGGGAGAAACAGATCTGTATTATGTTAGACTGTTAAGCCGATCTTAAAGTGCTTGACTCCTACCAATTTACCTCAACTTATGGGGGATGATGTTGTTCACATCTACAGCAAATCTTTAAAGCTGTACGTATCCCCTGGGTAGTTCTAAACAAGCAACAATCGTGGTAGCTGGACCTTCACAAACATAGTTATGGCAGCTACCACACAAAATAAAAAAGGCCCTTTTGATGACCAAACTAATTTCAAAATAATAAGTTCTGTTTTAATTTAGTCCATTTTAACGCTGAAGGTTTAAGCAATGCAAAGAGTGAGTGCATCAATAGGGTCCTTTTAGAAAACAATGTAGATATCCTTGCACTCCAAGAAAGGTTGAGGTTAAGTGGTAGAGAGGACTCTATAGTCCTAACTTCGCCTCCAATAAAGCCATTTTTCATTTCATTTCATTTCAAAGCCATATCGAAGATAACAACAGTGCAAGAGGCAATATTCCTGGTTACAGACTTGTTGATTACATTGGGCATAGGGTGTATGGTATTGCAACTTATGTAAAGAATTACATGGACAATGTGTCAATTACCCATACGAGCTCTGATGGTGGCATCTTTGTCTTGGCAAACCAAGTGTTAGACTACAATAGTAAATGTTTATAAGGCTCCTAACATCCAGTAATTCGATCTTTTCCAAGGCCTAGATAGAATTTCAATAAAGCACACTGGGAGGCTTCACCACCAGGCTTGATGATAGCATCAGGTTCATTCCTCCTACAATAAGAAATTACTATCATTTCACAAGTCTCGTCTTGTCCATTGCTGAAGCTTGCATTCAGAAAGGAGTATATTCCAGGATGGAATACGGAATCAGATGACCTTTCCAATGAGTTTAATGTCATCGAAAAATCCAACACAGCTCATCTGCTAATGCACTCTCTAGACAGTGGCCGGAGAGAAAAATGGGTTAAAGCTGTTGAAGATACAAACTTTACCCACTGCAGTAAAAAAGCGTGGTCACTTTTAAGAAAACTCTCTACTAGTAAATCTCCAGATCAAAGAGAATTGCTCCACCTGAAGGCTGCTAATATAGCTAAATGGATAGTTAGCTTATCAAAGTCAGCCCGCCATCCTTCTGACAAACATTTGCTTTACAAACTAAATGAAATTAAAAAGTGCCAATTGGCACTCCTGGAAGTCTCCAGAAATTTCACGAAGGAAGAGATATATAGGGGGATTTCCGCTATACGAAGGAAGAGATATATATAGAGGGATTTCTGCTATACCAGCAGGGTAAGCAGTCGGTCTTGACAGTATCTTTCCAGAATTTCTGATGCATGCTGGTAGCAAAGTGAAACAATGGCTTCAAACTGTCTACAATAAGATACTAGCTACAGGCAATTTGCCAAAAGCATTTAAGCGTTTAAAAGTAGTAGCTATTCTAAAGCCTAGCAATGACCCTGAACGAGTGTATAGTTACCGCCCTATATCTCTTCTTAGTGTTTGTTATAAGTTGCTGGAAAGACTGTTACAATAGTATATCACCCAGTCTTGATCCTAATGTTCCAGTTGAGGAGGCTGGTTTTTACCCCGGCCAAAGTTGTTGCGACCAGATCCTGGCTCTGACATAATTTATTGAGAATGGATTTGAAAACAAGCTAATAACATATGCAGCTTTTGTTGATCTCACGGCGGCTTATGATACAGTATGGAGCAAAGGTTTGTTATTAAAGTTCTACAGCTTCCTTCCCTGTCCCTTTCTTTTGCCACTTCTAGAGTCAATGCTTGGTGGCAGGCTAATAAAAGTTTATACAGGGTGTCCCGTAAGTAACCAGCCAAACTTCTGGAGGTCGTTCCTTGGGTTAAAACAAACAAAAGATGTTATGTGTACAAATCGTCTATCTCGCTCCATTATCCGGCTATCTGTCTGTCTGTATGTGTTTTTTACTAAAAACTTAATATCTCTAAAGTTATTTAAGATAAAACCATGAAAATTGGTATGAACTTTATCTTTATAGTGTTCATGTATTATTTAAATTTAATTTTTTTACAATAATCTTTTTAAAAATGGTGGACATTTTAAATTTTTAAAGCCAAATATCGTAATAACTTTAAATTTTACTAAAAACCTGTAAGTTACAAAAAAAGTGAAAGAATTTATTTCTGCAAATAACTGTATAAAATGTTTTAAGATTGAACAACTCATTGACTGAGAAATTACAATTTTTATCAAATAAAAATATGCTTGATATTAATGAAATTGGAAACTTTAGTAAAGTGACATTTATTTACTAAAAATCAGATTAGTGCTAAATAGATTGTTACGGCTGATGTGGAAATTGAAAATACATACAGTCAATGATAATCAGCTAACTAATATTGACAGTTCTTTGTTGGAAAACACCTATTTGTTATTGATTGGAGTTCATTACTAAACAAAAAGTGAAGTTAAGGGGATTTTCTTGACATAGTTTTTGTGGTTGCACTGGTATTAATATATTATCTTATTTAGTTTTCATCATGAATCAAAATGCCAATTTATTCAAATGAAGAATTAGCAGACGTTCATTTCAATTATGGATTGGAAATTCACGCGAGGCAGTACGACTCTATGAAGACAGGTTTCCTCATCAAAGAACTCCTTACCGAGAAACGTTCGTAACTGTTAATAGGTCCCTGAGGGAGCGTGAAACTTTTGCTAAAGTTGAAAAGTAGGTTCGTCTAGTTTCAGTGACAACTTTTAGAGCTCAAGAAAGAATATTAAATGCCATTGAAGAAAACCCTAGTACGAGTGTCAGAAGGTTGTCACAGGTAGAAGGAATGTCAAAAACCTCTGCATTTTTGAAAGATTGACAATTGTATCCATATCATATTCAACGAGTCCAAAGTCTTTCTGAAAGAGAATTCCAGCCTATAATTAATCTGTGTTAATGGTTTTTTGGAAAAATTGCTTTTATTCCACTATTTCTGTCAAGTATTTTGTTTACCGATGAGGCAGGATTTTCAAGAGAAGGTATTTTCAATTACCATAACAACCACTTTAGGGCTGATTTCAACCCTCATGCTACATCGCAATGCAGACACCAAGTACGTTTTTCTCTTAATGTGTGGATAGGGATTATTGGAGATAAATTGTTAGGATCTGTATTTTTGCCAAATAGACTAAACGGAGCATCATATTTAGACTTTTTATAAATTTGTTACCTAAAATATTAGAAGACATGCCTTTACACAAAAGAAGTTGAATGTGGTTTATGCAGGATGGTGCTTCTACACATTTAGTGTCGATGTTAGACTACACTTAAGACGGGTTGTTAGAAACAAATGGATATCCCGTGGTGGTCCTGTAGCGTGGCCTGCCAGGTCTCCTGATTTAAACCCCCTGGACTTTTTTGTATGGGGTTACCTTAAATATTTGGTATACCAAACACCTATTTGAAGTATTGAAATGTTAAGGGAAAGAATAGTGGAGGCTGTAATACGATTAGACAGAAACCGTGTGTATTTGAACGAATGAGAAGTTCTATGAGGAATCAACTAGAACGATGCATAGACAAGGATGGTGGGCATTTTGAGAATATATTGTAGGATCACTGGTATTTTTTTCTTTTGTTCATTACTGTTGTTTTTGTGTTGTAATAAACGTCACTACTAACTTACTCCCACTGTATTTAGTTTTTAGTAAATACGAGGGTCGTCCAGAAAGTAAAGAACGATTGCGCATCACGGACGGCGCAGTTCCCCCACCACCGCGGGAGTGGGCTTATTCTTTAGTCCAAACCTTCCGCTTCAGTTTGAGCTGTGTAGCGGTGCCGTGAGGCCACGTTTGCGTCTCTTGTGGAAGTTCAAAATGGCGGCGCCAATTGAAAATCCCGCCAAGTGTGAAGTCCGTAGTGTGATTCGGTTTCTGAATGCGCAGCATGTTCGGCCCATAGAAATTTATAGGCAAATTAAGGCAGTGTACGGTGACAATGGGATGAACGAGTCATCGGTGAGAAAATGGTGCATTCAATTTAATGAAGGCACAACTAGTGTGCACGACGAGGAACGAAGTGGAAGGCCGTCACTCGTTACTGACGAGTTGACAGCGAAAGTTGACAAAAAAACTTAAGAAAACCGGCGTTTCACTTTGAGCGGTCTACTGGCAGTGGAAAAAATGCCAGTAGACCGCTCAAAGTGAAACGCCGGTTTTCTTGAATTTTTTCGTCAACATTCGCTGTCAACTCGTCAGTAACGAGTGACGGCCTTCCACTTCATTCCTCGTCGTGCACACTAGTTGTGCCTTCATTAAATTGAATGCACCATTTTCTCACCAATGACTCGTTCATCGCATTGTCACCGTACACTGCCTTAATTTGCCTATAAATTTCTATGGGTCGAACATGCTGCGCATTCAGAAACCGAATCACACTACGGACTTCACACTTGGCGGGATTTTCAATTGGCGCCGCCATTTTGAACTTCCAGAAGAGACGCAAACGTGACCTCACGGCACCGCTACACAGCTCAAACTGAAGCGGAAGGTTTGGACTAAAGAATAAGCCCACTCCCGCGGTGGTGGGGGAACTGCGCCGTCCGTGATGCGCAATCGTTCTTTACTTTCTGGACGACCCTCGTAAATGTCACTTTACTAAAGTTTCCAATTTTATTAATATCAAGCATATTTTTATTTGATAAAAATTGTAATTTCTCAGTTAATAGTTGTTCAATCTTAAAACTTTTTATACAATTATTTGCAGAAATAAATTCTTTAACTTTTGTGTAAATTACAGATATTTAGTAAAATTTAAGGTCATTACGATATTTGGCTTTAAAATTTCAAAATGGCAGCCATTTTGAAAAAGATTATTGTAAAAATATGAAATTCAAAGAATATATGAACACTATAAAGATCAACATTCCTACCAATTTTCATGGTTTTATCTTAAATAAATTTAGAGATATTAAGTTTTTAGTAAAAAACATATACAGACAGATAGCCGGATAATAGAGCGAGATAGACGATTTGTACACACAATATTTTTTGTTTGTTTAAACCCAAGGAATGACCTCCAGAAGTTTGGCTGGTTACTTACGGGACACCCTGTACAGGTTGTGAGAAAGCTCCTTTAGAGAGCTGAAGGACAGTCTGCAACAGGGGTCCATAATTTCTCCAATTTTATTTAACGTGTATACTGCTGACATCCCAATCACCAAGTCAATAAATTTTACACATACAGACGATATTGCTTTAGCTTATCAAGGACTTCACAGCTACTGAAGAAACACTCACAAAGGATCTTGCAACCCTCGAAGGATATTTTAGAACCTTGAAGCTGAATCCTAACCCATCAAAAACCGAAGTAGCCTGCTTCCACCCAAGTAATCGACTGGCCTATCGAAAATTAAACATCTTTCTAAATGGTGTAAAACTCCACCACAATGATCATCCACAGTACCTGGGAGTAATGTTAGATCGATCGCTGACGTTTAAAAGCCATCTTCAAAAAAACAGCAGATAAAATTAAAACCAGGGCAAATGTATTACATCATATTGCTGGAACAACTTGGGCAGCCAACGCACACGTCCTGCTGCTTTGCCACTGGTTTATTCAGCTGCTGAATACAGTGCACCTGTATGGCTAAATAGCCCACATACAAAAGTGATTGATGTCCAATTTAATAGAACCATGAGAGCTATTAGTGGTACTCTCATGGCAACTCCACTACCTTGGCTCCCGGTGCAGTGCAATATAGCTCCTCCAGAAATAAGATGTCAGGAGGCACTACATAAAGAATTCAATAAGATCTTGAATGCCCCACACCTCCACATTTCCCAGGATCTCCCACATCAGAACGGTCGCTTAAAATCTCGAAACCCACCTCTATGCACTGCTTTCCAGTTGAGCAGATCAAATTTCTCGCCCAATACTAGCTGGGCTAGAGCATGGAACAGTTTTGATGGAAAAATAAGTTCCTTATTAACGATCCGTCAATACCTGTAGGTGGGATGAACCTGTCTTGTAGGGAGTAGACATTATTGAATTGGTTCAGTTGGCAGATGTAACTATTGGAAATACAAATGAGGATTGACAGTAGATCAGTCATGTGATTGCAGGGAGTCTATCAAAACAATGGACCACTTGGTTTCAGAGTGCCCCTTGCGCTGTTTTACAGAGGGATTAGTTAGCATAAATAGAATCAGTGAAGCAGGTTTTAAATGGCTTGATGGATTGGATTTAGCTTTGTGACAGGAGATATTTATTTTTATTATAGTTTAATGACTTGGACTTTTTGACCAACATAATTTTTATAATTTACATAATTTTAAATAAATAAAAAAAATTATAGTTGACAAAAAAACTATACGCTATATAACCTCAACACATTTTCAATCTTTGTGTGACTTGGCCCGCCTCAATAATGTTCAATTGAGGTGGGTTCCAGGGCACAGCCTCACAGACAATGAAGAGGTTGATCTAACTAAGATGGGAGCAAGGACTCCATTTGTAGGGCCCGGACCAGTATGTGGCGTTGAACTTACCACTGCCAAGACTGAAATACTGAACTTGGCGAGAAATGGCCACCAAAGCAGATGGCATTGGTTTCACAGTCAAGTCATTGAAAGTTCTCTGGTGAGGGAACCCAGTCCTATGCTGACCAAATCACTCACCACCAGTAATCAGTATCACATCAGGTTGGTGATTGCTATATTACTGGACACTGCCACTTCAGGAAACATCTGGCATAGATTTGTATCTAAAGAGAAGACACCAGTTGTCGGCCGGCTTTGTGATCAGGCTCTTGAGTCTGCCGAACACCAATGTGAAGTTCTGGAGCTCAGGAGAATATTTAGGAACGAGCTCTCGAAGAAAGAATAGTAGCTAGTCTGGGGGAAATTAGAGCTAAGGCATTCGAAATAGATATACCATTCTATTAGGTAAAGAGGAGCACAATAAAGGTTAAAGTGCAATCTAGGAATGGCCTCAGAGGTCTCCTTTTCCCCCAGAAAACTAACTGACTAACATTACGTAAACACCTCAGTCAGACTTTTGCTTACTGTGGCAGAGCGAAAATACATTCTTGATCATTTAAAGGATGTAGTTAACTACATCCTTTTACAATCAGTCGTCAATCACTAGTATTATACTGAATAACCCGTTTTTATCTAAATATTATACAGTACCTTAATATATGATGTTACAATTTTAAATAAGTTGTTTTTAATAAAACATATCTGTTAAGAAACACAAGATTTCAGAAATATTTAGTCAGTCAGCTGTATTTGTCTGCTTGAAAGTCACCATGCCTTTGTGAATTGCATGGGATGTAATTGTAGCTGCTTCTATCTCGCCATCTATTATAAGTTATTGAATCTGTTATTTTTGTCTGAAAACCAAGTTTTTTGTGGCTTATGTTTTATTCGGCTTGACCTACCGCCACATTAGGCTGTATAACCAAGGTTGTACTGTATTTATAGAAATAATAGTTCAGTAAAATCTTGGAAACTCAACAAAATGTGGACAGCAAGGGTGTTGAGTTTACGGGATTGTAGATGAACAAATGTAGTCATTGTTATTAACTGAGTTTGACTGAGCTCAGAAGAACAATTTATTAATAGCCAGGACAACTAAGGGACCTACAGCTTTATGTGGAATCCAAACCTGTAGTATTGGTTTGATTTTCAGCAAACTGACAAGCCTGATACTAAGTTATCTTCCCTACACAACATCTGAACCTTGACTACCATCCAACATGGAAACCCAAGACTTCTCTATAGTGTCCACATCGATGACAACTATTGAGTAGACACTGTATCAGTACTAAGAGGACTGAGCATAGAAGAACCTATCGCCTACAATCTCCTCAACACTTTGTCCACAAGTAGCTGGGTTACACACTGTGCCGACACTGAATATTAAAAAAAATTGTGTTTTGTAATAGGTTCTTTTCACTTAATCAATTCCCTCCTAAAAAAAATAAAGTGATCACATTGAAAATCCCTCCCAAAAAACATATGATGCAAGTTGTTCTCTACTATGCATGAACACCCCTCAATTCGTGTTAGTTCAAATCTTTTAAAAGGCAATCAATTTACATAAATAATAAGCCTCACTAAGAAAGGATTTTCCTCTTTGACCTCAGAACTCCGTCCCACAGGTCTCCAAAATTCCAATGGTATTCTTATAAAGCTATATTAATTGATTGATTCATTTGTTTAACAGCTGTTAAATAAAAACAAATTGAATAAAATTGTAACAAGCTAAACTTTTTTAATTAAAAATAATTGAGTACAGTAGTCAAAGTATCAGCTGTTCTAAGTTGAATATTATATTTTTCAAAAACAAAGTATTTAATCTGATTACGTGATTTGGCCATGAGATTAACAAAATATCTAAGTCAGAAAATATTCGCCCATAGTCTGGCCCCTTCCTTATCAGCATGTGAAAAGAGACATATAACATTGATGAATAGGAATTCACAAGCAGCAAAGGCAGTGAATTGAAGCCATTCTGTTTTTGTTCAAGAGTTCAGTACCTTTCCTCCTGAGCTCCAAACCTTCTTTATTGACCCTTTCTTATAACTTCCTGCCTGATAAAAAATACCTTGTGGAAACAATCCATTCTGTTTACAACTCATCTAACGTTCCGAAATTAATTATGCTTCTAGTTTTATTGTGAATTTTTAAAAATAAAAGGTTTTTATAATGAACTTTTATTTATACATGTTTACAAACCCTATGCTTACAAAACCTAGGGAATTAGATTGGAAAATAAATGTTAAGATTAATATTGTGTCAAAACAAAAATGTACAAAATGAGTCTTCAGCATTTTTATTAAAATAGTTAAATTTTATTTTAATATTTTTTTGTTTTTACAAAGTCTTAAATTGGATTAATATTTAAAAGAGTAATGTTTTAAATTGCATAGACTTAACAATTTACAGACCCAAAATAGTTTATTAAATAAAAAAAAAAATGTATACTGTAATTTCTAAAAGCATTTATAGTATAATTGGCTGTATAGTTTTTATGAATGTGAGTAGAATTAATGTTGTGAATTAAACTTGTGTGGTTGGGGATAGAAAAATGAGGGGAAGGTTTCCCGGTGATAGACTAACTGCTCTTAAAATAATTTGCATGATCAAAGTATACAACTAGTTAACAAGAAACATGTTGTATATTTTGAGTCATCCATTTAAGACCTGCCTCACTGATTCTATATATGCTAGCTAATCCCTCCGTATAACAGCGCATGAGGCACTCTAAAACTAAATGATCCATTGTTTTGATAGACTCCACGTAATCACATGACTGATCTACTGTCAATTCCGATTTGTATTTCCAGTAGTTACTTCTGCCCCCTCCAGTTCGGAACCAATTCAATAATGTCCACTCCCTACAAGGGAGGTTCATCCAACCTACAGGTATTAACGGATCATTAATAAGGAACTTATTTCGTCCATCAATATGGCCCAGCTAGTATTGGGCGAGAAATTTGATCTGCCAACTGGAAAGCAGTATGTAGAAGTGGGTTTCGAGAATTTAAACAGCCGTTCTGACTTGGGAGATCCAGGTTAAAGGGGAGGTGCGGGGCATTCAAAATCCTATTTAATTCTTTACGGGAGTTCTCAATCCCATCTTAGGTAGATCAACCTCTTCATTGTCTGTGAGGCTGCTGTGCCCTGGAACCCACCTCAATTGAACATTATTGAGGCGGGCCAAGTCACATAAAGATTGAAAATAAGTTGAGGTTATATAGCTTAAGGTTTTTTGTCAGCTATAATTTTTTTTATTTATTTACAATTATGTAAAAGCTGAGTTTAATAGTCAGTCAAAAAGTCCAAAAATCATTACACTGTAATAAAAACAAACACACAAATAATAGAGGTGGGTTTCGAGATTTTAAGTAACCATTCTGATGTGGGAGATCCTGGGAAATGGGGAGGTGTGGGGCATTCAAGATCTTACTGAATTCTTTACGTAGTGCCTCCTGACATCTTATTTCTGGAGGAGCTATATTGCACTGCACCGGGAGCCAAGGTAGTGGGGTTGCCATGAGAGTTCCACTAATAGCTCTCATGGCTCTATTAAGTTGGACATAAATCCTTCTGACAAACATGTGCTTTACAAGCTAAATCTTATGATCTAAAACAAGCCATGTTCAGATAAAATTTTTATTGGCTCCAATGATTTTTTATCTTTAATGGGGGGTTTCAGACCACGAAACCTCCCATTAGCATTAGCAATGGTCTCAACCCTGGGAAAATTCTGATTTCTGCCCCAGAGGCTCCTAGATGTCCTGTGTGGGAATTATTTAACAATTTATTGTGTAGAAGATCATGTCTTTTTTTTACCTTCTTGTCCATATGTGGTGGATTTATTTAATATTTTATTATTTTTTTGAACATGTGTTTGTGTATAACTACCAACTTATATACTTCGTCAGATTATTTTTTTTCAATATCACTGTTTTTCTTTTACTCCTTATTAAATAATGTGTTTATATCCTATTTATATTTATTTAAAAAATTAATCATTAAATTACCTTTTTACTATCTTATTATTTAAAACAAGCAGCGTCCAGACAAAATATTTTTAGCTCCAAATATTTTTAATTTTTTGTTCTGGTCAGATAGTGGGGTATCAAATTAAATATAGATAAAAAATGGAAAAAATGGAGATATTCTTCTCTTAATTAATAATATACCATCAGATTTTAGAAAAGACTATGTTTATGGGCTCCACTACCCCAAACACCCAAATTCATGGTCGTACTGCTTAGGATTCCTAGCGAAGCCGAAGGCTGATCTTCCTCACGAAGCGACAAGCCGAGATCCACAAATGGGACTGTCGCAGAGTGCCTTGTTAAGGCCGAACTTTCCCCCGTGAGGCCACAGGCCGAGTTCCACAAAGGGGATAAAGGTAAACGTGGCAGACCTCCAAAACAAAATTTTATTAATAGCCTACTAGGTAGAGCAACAAAAAACGATCCTCAGGATCCTCTGGGAAATATGGATGCTACCTCTTCAGTTTGTAAAATTCAACTGAGCGAAGCTCGGTCTCCTGGTACTAAAATTAAAAAGAGCCAATTGGCACCCTTGTAAGTCTCCAGAAATTTCACAGAGGAAGAGATAGACAGGGTAATTTCCGCTATACCAGCAGGGAAAGCAGCAGGTCGACAGTATCTTTCAGGAATTTCTGATGCATGCTGGTAGCAAAGTGAAACAATGGCTTCAAACTGTCTACAATAAGATACTAGCTACAGGCAATTTGCCAAAAGCATTTAAGCATTCAAAAATAGTGGCTATTCTAAAGCCTAGCAATGACCCTGAACAAGTAGAAAGTTACCAACCTATATCTCTTCTTAGTGTTTGTTATAAGTTGCTGGAAAGAATGTTAAACAACAGAATATCACCCATTCTTGATCCTAATGTTCCAGTTAGGCTGGTTTTTACCCAGGCCAAAGTTGTTGCGACCAGATCCTGGCTCTGACATCATTTATCGAGAATGGGTTTGAAAACAAGCTAAAAACATCTGCAGCTTTTGTTAATTTCACAGTGGCTTATGACACAGTATGGAGCAAAGGTTTGTTATTAAAGTTCTATAGCCTCCTTCCCTGTCCCTTTCTTTTGTGACTTCTAGAGTCAATGCTTTGTGCCAGGCTAATAAAAGGTCATAAAGAAAGCTTTAGACAGCTGAAGGAGTCTGCCACAGGGGTTCATATTTGCTCCAATTTTATATAACGTGTATACTGACTGCTCTCATCTCAATCACCAAGTCAAGATAATTTTATATATGCAGACGATATTGCTTTAGCTTATCAACACAAGGACTTCAGAGCTACTGAAGAAACATTCACAAACGATTTTGCAACACTCGAAGAATATTTTAGAACCTGAAGGCTGAATCCTAACCCATCAAAAACCGAAGTAGCCTGCTTCCACCTAAGTAATATTAAATTATATTGTTATTACTGTTCACTGGTAAATTAAATTGACAAAATTGTACTTAGAGGCCAGTTTGGAGCCATCTAGGCCTATTTTTTAAAATTAACCCTTATTATGCCGTAAGCGCATAATAACAAATTTAGAAGAAAAGGAATTCACTAGAAAATGTTACATTAAACGTACAGAACCAGAACAGCACCACGAGCCCTAATCGCCGAGGAGCAGCCAGCTTTGAAGATAATTTATAATTTAGATGTTAATGCTTTGAGATGAAAGATGGAGAGAACGAAAATCAGGTTTGTCTTACGTTTCACGTTCCTACAAACAAATGACCTTTGGACTGAATCAGCTGACAGTGCAATAAGACCAATTTATCATTGACCACTAAAGTGAAATAGTTTGCTGATCATACTAAATGTGATTACATATAAACTACAGAACTGCGGCCAATTGTCGCAACGTGACGCCCCTGCCAGCGCCCTAACCTAGCAACAACAGCCAATAGATACACTGATTCCTTGTCAAACGATTATATGATTTGTCATGCTCTAGTTGTTCTTTTATTAATAGCTTTATTTTTATTCTTCTGGCGACTAGCTCGGTTAACCCGGAGGCTCAGGATTCGGACAACCAAGATTCTACTGTACTAAATTTTACACTAATGCCTGCTAACATTAAATAACCATTATAAAATATGGTCTTTCAGGTTATAATATGTCTTGTAAAGTTTTAGCATGTTTAGTGCCACTGTAAAATATTGAGAAGCAATAATCAATATTAGGATCGGGTTCAGAGTAAATAATTTATTACTCAAGAAAATAATGTACTTTTATTTTATAAATATAAAGAAGAAAATCTAGTAATTCATCAAAATGTGTGCTAACTTTGTGATTCAGTCTTATTTGAGATCACCATATCGTTCAAGCAAATTACACTTTCTGCTGTTATATAGTGCTACAATAACTATTTAATAACCTTTTTATATACAGTTTTAACCTCTCAACTGCTGTAAATGATTGTTTCCAGTTGTCATCCACTAAGCAAGAGTTGAGTTGTTATGTACTCACTAAGCTAACGACTGAAGTCAGTATTGTTTATTTTCATCAGCATGCTTAAGACATCTGTGCGAGTTTTTGTGTACCACTTGGCTTGCTTATTATTATATCAATAGAATGAGTTTCATTTCATATTACAGTTGTTGTCTTCTTGTTGTTTATGTTTGGTATATCAGGCACTTGTTAAGGAACAGGAAATTGACAATTTATTACAGGAAAACGATTGTTTGAGTGATTTATTTATCACTGGTAGCAGTGTCTATTGTGATCCTGTTTATAATCAGAATGAATAAAGTAATTAACCTCCTCCGGCCAAATAAAGATGTAAACAAGCAACAGGTAGGCCTAGGTTACAAACTAAAGAGGCTGATTGGGTAATTTGGAACTGGACTGATGAGGCGCTACTAACCCAGCAGTTAAGAGGCTAAAGTACAAAACATCCATTGCAGTAATACATACATATCTTGAGATCAAGGCCAGTAATATATGTATCTGGTTAAAAGGCATCAACTAGTTTTAGTACATTCTAAAGTTTTCTTTTAGACAGATGAAGATTTACGGGCTCTGCAGGAACTGGTACAAGCATTAGAATCATCTCAATGTCTTTCTTCACTTCAATATGGAATTTTGTAAGAATCTGAAAAAGCATATCACTAAGTTAACTGTGGTACATAACTAACCTTAATAGAATTCAAAAGAACCTAATCTAACAAAATGTTAAGTAGTAATTTACATTTCTTAACAAACACTTTTTAACCCATTGCGGATCGAGTAGCGTGGCATGCGCCGGGCCTAACGGTACGAATTAAATTTGCAATACGACATTACACACGCAAATCTACATGTTTTGTTGTTAGTAGTCTATTTAATTTGGACGATCGCAATTTATCCTCAATTTTACTGGAAATCGTAAACACAACAAAATAATAAGACCTACATTAAGTACACTACACTAAGTACTACATTCCCCAAACTAATATCAAGTAGTAAGACAAAAGTGACAAAAACAGTATCAAAGATAATATAAGGAGACACACAGATAAGTGCCTCAAAACAAATGGGTGCATTGTGAGTGATAACACTGACTCTGAGCAAAACTACTGTAGGTGTATTTCAATACTACTGTAGGTGTATAGGCGGGCTGATAATCACATAGCGTATTGATACCACTTACTGAGATATGATTTTATTTATCTTTGTACATGTATCAATGACTTGGAAAAACTATTCTTAAAAAATGGCATTAACTGGGTTAAGATTTGAAAAAGACATGGGTGCAGTTTATTATACGTGGGTAATAAATGTCATATTGTTTTCAAGTTTTAGAAGAAAACTTGCTATGTTTGTAAGAAAAATGTTATCACAACTTTACTTTCCTCGTTTTATTGCACATTCAATTATCTAGACAAAATATTTTTAAGATTGAGTTTATTATTTTTATTGCATGGTGGATGCAACTGTAAACAACCAGTGCCGCAAAGTCAACGTCATGTTGTTGAGCTATCGGTCTACTCGGCACAGAACATGAAGGCTACGTCTTTGATCAGTAATGGGTTAACATTACTGAGGAACACTTTTTACGCTATTTGGGAATGTATTACCCAATTCTTGGCCAATTTCAGACAAAGTAAAAACCAGCAATTGAATTGACTAGCTTTCAATGTGCAGATGCAATAAAAAAATGTTGGCAAAATAATAACTGATTTTCTTGCTGGGAACAGCCATATATATCAATTAATTGATCAACACCAAGACACAAACTCATTGATAAGTGTTAGGGCATTGCAAACTTGCTAAATGAAAAGCATATTAAATATAAACATAATGAACATAAAACATTACTAAAATAAATCAATCAAATCTTTTTCAGTTGCCTGAGAGAAGCTGCAAAGAGTATTTAATCTCTCTCTCCCTCTCTCAAAATTTGCTTGATGGGTTTTGGACCATTGTCCCAAAAAAAAAAAAGGTATCAGTTACATATACAATTTGTTATACGTTCATTTGGATTTGACTTATCTTCTAAGTTTGCTAATGCCTTATCTTTCCTATCTCCCGATATTTTCACAATGATACCTCACTAAAGGTATCTACACTTAAATCATATCTAAGGTGGATCAATTTATGGCCTAGTGTCTAAAATTTAACATCAAATTTTAAAACTGGAAATAGCAAAGTATTTATACCCAGAAAATATGATTTCATGAATATTTTATTTTTAGTTTATTTTTACTTCTAGTAATACAATAACAATTTATATCAACTAAAAATAATGGTAATAAATCAGCTAGTTTATTTAAATAATGCTTGTTAAATAAATACAAACAAAATGACATATTTGTAGTATGTTATTTTGTTATTTTGGATTCTCAGAACTTAGAAAGGAAAACACGGTTGCTACAAATTAATTTTGACCATTTACAACAAAAACTTAGAAAGAAAGAGCTAAATGTAATTTTTTATTTATGTTTTCCTTGTCGCCGTGTCAGTGTCATGGTTGAAGGTGTTGTTGTGTAGGCTATGTTTGTGTTTATGTTTACAATCACCCCTAGTATATATTTTTATATTCAGTGATAAACTGCCTAAAAAATGGCTATTTTGGGTTTTTTATAGTTCACTCAAAACAATTTTTTAAATCAATATTTTGAAAATTAAAAATTAGTTCAGAAAATTCCTAAATTCCACCAAATATAAAACACTTTTGGCTGATAGTAGGTTTAATTAACCTAATATTTTCTGATAGCCAAATTATTCTAGTTTACAATATATATGTAGTTATCTGCTAAAAGTAATTTTTTGTTAATGTTTTCCTTGAACGCTGCAAAAGACATATAAATAACCTGGCACTCGGAGGGTTAAAAATTATTAGTGTAATGAGTTTAAGTTTTTATAATATATTTACTTATTTCTTAATTAAGTTTAAAGATTTTAACTCACATGCGCCAGAGTTAGAGTTAATTCCGCCTCTGCCACTTTACGCCCTATGCAAGATCTTGCTCCCATAGCAAAAGGTAAGGATGCACTAGCCTCAGTCACGCCTTGGTAGTTCCCATTCTGTCGCAACCATCTTACTGGTAAGAACTTCAGAGCATCAGGAAAATACTCATTTGCACGCCCACTGGTGTACAATGACATAATTATCATTTCCTAAAACATGAATTCCTTAAATCACAAACTCAAATATTATACTTTTACATGTTTATTTGTTATGAGAATAGATTGTTTACTGTAACGTTCAAAATGACTTCTAGACCTATATTCACTAATATGATGTTATTATTTTTCAATGGAAAAAAGAGTATCTTTAATGGAAAAAGAAACATTATATTGTAAAAAAACATTTTAGTTAGTTGTAATTAGGCCTGATGTCATTTTTTTATGTTGCATGGTGATTTTACACTGCTTCTTGTAAGCCCATTTGCTGTTCTACATCCAAAATGTTCTGTACAGTAGCTGTATAGCTTCATGATGACTATATTTTTTCATGTATAACAGTCCAAATCTATCATAGGCTAGGCCTAAATATTTTATATTTCATTTTTTTAAATAGGTTATTTAATGTGAGATTAAACATCTTGACATTTCAAAGAATATGAGATAGTTTTAATGGATGAATTGTTAGTGACTACAAAGGAAAAATGTATCTATAGGCCTAATAAAAGCTTTTAAAAACTGCATATTACAAAGAAATTTCCTTTTCAGCCTGTTCATAACAAATTGACGGAGACAATGTGGAAAAGATATTCAATATTAATGAAAGGCTGTTGGAGCCCAACCAAATCAAACAGCCCAACATGAAGTTACAAAGTATCTCTCAGAACCCCTGGTCATGATGTCAACCTGGTTTCTTTCTGGAAAAATGTAAGATTGACATTTCCATCACTAAGCAGCCTAGCATTCAAATACCTTTCAGCACCACCAGCAACAGTTTTTTTTCTTAAGACTCTTTTCCACCTCAGGCATTATATGTGACAAGAAAATAAATCGTTTGGATCCAGAAAGAGTGCAAATGTTTGTTTTTCTGAGCAGAAATTTGAAATACAATACTGATTTTCATTGAAACTGTATGGCCCTGAACTGTTAAGTTCTATACTGATTGTTTATTATATCTGTATTACAATAAACAATCTAATAATTAAATAAGATTCATGAGCTACAGTATTAAATTATAATGCTATTTTGAAATAAAGCTCTTGTTTGTGTATCAAATGAATATTTTGTAATAATTGTAATCATTTACCTTGTTACTTACTTTGGTAACGGTATAGTGGGCCTATTAATAAAGAATCAGAATCGAACTAAGAATCGAGAAGTTTTAGAATCGAGTAGGAATCAGAATCGAGAAAATTTTGAAATCGGCACATCCTTAGTTAATATACTTGTTGTTCATGTTTCAAAGTGTGACAAGACTGACCCCTGCTGGCACTGTATAGCCACTTAGTTCAGTGTTGGACGCTAAGGCTCGAGTGAGGAAGGGAGCTGCCGGGTAAAGACGTAATGTTTCCCTCATCACTGCTTTCAAGAGGGGGTGAGACAACCACTGATGAGAGCCGCAGATCATCAGTTCATCGGCCACTTGTGACTGCACAGATGGGTTGCGAGCCAGAAGATAAAGTGCCCATATTAGTGTATATGGTGTCTGAAAATATCCAGTCTCACTTACATTTTGGCCTTGTAATAAATTACCATAAACAAATCATATTAAATATTTTGAAAGTTAAAAAATAAAATATCAATACTAAACTACATTACTTCATAGAGCTAATGCTATTAATAAATATGTGAAAAATAATCAAAATAACCTGTTTTTTAGCAAAAATAACAAACTTATAAAAATACACTTTACAAAATGGTAGCAAAACATTATCAATTAAGAGCTATTAGTATATTGAAGACTCTCTCTCTCTACTCACCTGAAGAAAGTAATAGTAGCACTGAAAATTTGTGTGATTATGTGTTTCTTTTGTATATGTTACTACTACTCTGGTGTTAGTGAACTTGTCTTCTAAGGTAAGTTTGCTGATGTAAGAGAGATGATGATCTCTCCAATATACTAATCCTGGCCTAGTGCCCTTTAACCTAACATAACATCAATTAAGAGCATCAATTTAATTTATTGAGTTGTATGTTTAGTTTAAATATTATATAAATAAAGTCTTTATTAGCAAGCATTCTTTTAAGTAGACACTGTTTTACAATACAACTACCGTCAATACAAGACAGTACATTACACAACGAAAATAACAAATTAAAACAAATGTTTATTTTGCATATTAATGATTTGCCTTGCATCCTTATTCACCAAGCTCTAAATGTTTCTAGTTTGCAGATGATCTAGGCATATTTATAAACAATAAGATCTTAGCAGAAACTAGTAATATTATTAATGTAAGCTATAGTTTGGTTGAAGATTGTTGTAATGCAAATAAAGTGAATGCTGAGAAGATGCAGGATCTAGTACCTCAATTGAAAGCACACAATGAAGGTCCAACGTAAATTAAATTTCTTGGTATTGCTTTGCAATCAGATCTTAAATGGATATGTCATTTCTATAGTGTGGATAAAAGATCTCAAAGGGCATTTCTCACTAAGACCATTGGTTGATGGTGTTGGTCCTGATGTTCTTCTCAGAGTTTATTAAGGTCATGTACACTGTCACATGGCCTACAGAACATTGCTCTGGGCTTATTTCTATCCCTGCTAATGTATTTATTTATTCTTTCAATAGCATCCACTAATATACAATAGTTACAATAATATGACAATAAAATTTAATAGCAAAAATTCAAATTAATAATATTATAGAATATAACAATATAACAATAGATTTTATATTATATAAACATGATCCCCTATTCTAATATAAATAATTCCATTATTCTTATGGAGAACATTTTGAAGAGTTGTTATGTCTACTTAGCATGGCTTTTAATTTATTTGTCTACATATTATCAATCCTTAATGTGAATTTAATGTTTACTTAAAATTTCAAGTTTTGCTCACACAAACAAACACAGATATTATTAAAGACAAAGATTGAAGGTACATATTTTTCAAAACTGGTTACAGTAACTGCAAAATAATTAATTAAAAAAATTAAGACATTGTTCTGGATAGCTTTAGAGAGCATTCTTTTTAGATTATATAACCAATAAAATAAACTTATTATCAATAATTTCTTGTTATCTTTCATCATTTTAACCAGTAATGTCTTGTCTAGGGTAAGTCATTGAGTCACAAATTGTAATATGTAGAAAGTAAGGATGGGTCGGTTCTTAAAGTCAGTTCTCGGTTTTACGGTTATTAACAAAAGAACCAGAACCGAGAACCGATGGGAAAATCTTGGTTCTGAGGTCCCGGTTCCAGAAAACCGTAAATGGGGAGATAGCTTTTGTAACAGAAATGTTTCAGGTGTGAAAAGTGCTGATAAACAGAACAATCAAACGGCAACCGGCCAATATTTCTTTGTCAGAAAATATCTACCCATAGAAGACGACTTCCTTATCAGTATGTAATTTGGCTACGAAATGAACAAAATAAGTCAGGAAATATTCGCCCTTAGTCTGGCCACTTTCTTATCAGCATGTGAAAAGAGACGGATAACATTAATGAATAGGAATTCACATGCAAAGGCAGTGAATTAAAGCCATTCAGATTTGTTCAAGAGTCCAGTCCAGTTGTCCTTTACGCCTGAGCTCCACCCTTGTTTACTGTATAGTGACCCTTTCTTATCAGGGTGTGCCTGAATATAGTCGTCAAGGGTTCGAATCTCGAAATGTTCAAATAGCAACATAGGTCATGTGCCATATCATTTTAAAGGTTTTTGAATGCAGAACAGCATGGATAACAAATTTTGAAAATATCTTAAGTTTCGTCCACATAGCTGGGGTTTTTTCGAATTTTTTTTATTTTTGGATTTTTTCCTGTAGTACTTTAGTACTTAAATTTACAAGTGTCAAATTTATTTGATTGAAAAGAGCACAAGATAAGCTTTCAAACGTTATGTTGTATGATCATAATTGCAATTTTTCTATCACTTACCCAACATTTTCAATTTCAAAAAACTTTATAGCCTTATACCTAAATATTTTTAAATGAGGATATAGATCATGTGGCATATCAATTTAAAGGTCTTTAAAAATGAAACATTTGTCTAATTTACACTTTATTTCTATCTCAACAAGTTTACGAGTTATTTGAAAAAAAAACCCAATTTTAATAAAATTCAAGCATTAAGCTTAGTAATTATTAAAATAAAAATAACAGTTGATAAAATTCAGTCAAATAATGCACAATAACCTCGCCATGTACTTTTAGCTTGTAATTTATAACTAATTACATTACAATCATGATCCCACAAATCTCATACCGACGATAGGTCTATAGAAATTTAGATTAGATTTATAACTTTCTTTGTACAAACCTTAAAACAGCCCATCAACATTAATATGACGATAACATGTTGTTGTATTGTATGCAATTGTTTTATTGTCATTACCAAGTGTAGCTAGTTAGTTAGTTGATTTGTTGTGTGTAAACATACATCCTAAACATAACACATCTTTCTTTAAAAAAAAACCACCTTTCTTACTCTGGGATAAAGTTTTACAACTATCTTCCCATATCATTAACCCTTTCGGTACCGGAGCAAAAAAATTTTTCTATTTGAAAAATACCGTAGAGTTTAACCAAGGGACTACTGAAGAATACCGAGGCCTTTTTAGCCTAATTTACATTAATTTACATTTTTGCCTATAACTTCCTTATTTTTTACATGCACCTGTAAATTTTTTATAATATTAAATTTAAAAAAATCTGCATCAATAAACATAATAACTTTACGTATAAGTTATTTATTTTGTTTATAAAAATGTTAAAATGTACTTACCAAAAAAAATGTTTGTTAATTTTTTCATTTTGACTTAAAAAATCATGTTCAAAAAAATTACTAGTCCAAAAACCAGTAACTGCACTAACAACTATAGCTAACACTGAACACAAACACAAATTTTTGTAAAGTTTGGACTAAAATTAAGTTCTATTTACAGTAAACAAAAAAAATTAGCATTTGTGGTTCGGTAAGCAAAGTGCGTCGGTAAGCAAAGTTCACTACTCTAACTTGAAAAACTGAATAGCCTAGGTCGTTTCCTATCGGTAGTAATGTTTAGATTAACCAAACCTGATGTTGATGGTTGATCTGGATCATATGAAGGGTCCTTATCGGTATCGTCAACAACAGAACTGTCTTCACTATCGTCTGATAATAATCCATCACTTAGATCGTCTTCGTCCAACTAACTGTATTCTCACTTACTGGTGATCTTGACCGTTTCATTTTTTAGAAATTAGCAGTATAACATAATTCAATAATAACTATAACCTAAAATGGTAAGCAGCTGTCGTAATAATAATAATACAACAACAAACACTTGACTGACGCTACCACTGCCTGAACTGCGCATCGAGCAAAACAAACAGCTGACTTGTCAACACCTTCTAAATCAGAAGCCAAACAATGACAACAAAATGGAAATGTTAATAAATAGTTATATATTCCGTAATCTTTGTTTATTAGTGATTAATTTCGTATAAAATATGATTCGTATAGTTTTAAAATAAAAATTACAATAACAAAATTCCAAGCGTCATGTTATACGGACGTTAGTATTTCTCGATCGCCCAGCCCACGTCCTGATATACGGACGTTAGTATTTCTCGACTGCCCGGCTCACGTCCGGAAATCAGGACGTTAGTACGGAAAGGGTTAAAGAGAAAGTCTGACCATATTAAATTCAAAAAACGACTCAAAGAGCATCTCCTCGACGGAGCGTATTATAGCGTTAATGAATCTTTGGATAATAATATCATGGATGTGATGTAATTCATTAATCCACGTTGGATTGCTTTTTTTTTTTTTTTTTTTTTTTTTTTTTTTGTTTTTACTGATAAAGATGATATTTAAATAATAATTTTAATTAATCCAGCTGATCTGTTGACTTTGTATATGCGTTGTAATGTCTTGACTGAATTAATAACTTTAATTTATGATAATCTTGACCTTTTTGTTTATTTGTTTAGCTTAATAATTGCAAAGCTGTTATTGAGTGTCTTTAGAACTGCAAGATTTATGATTTTAGTTTTAAATGTTGTAAACCACTATTATTCACTTGTGATACATTAGCAGACCGATTTGGTCTGAAATTAAATCACACCTGAGTCAGAAGAAATTCAGTGTATTGAGTCGTGAAGATTTTGTAAAGCAGCTGCTATAACCTCGGGACCCTTCTCACTCGTAGCTGGTCTTTAAATTTATTTGGATTTATTATGGTGAGGTTGCACTTGGCCAGTCTGTCTTACTCAAACTGCTAGACTTTGGAATAATTTCCGTGTGGGATGCTCACGCTCGGGATATCGCTCTGCGTACAAGCGAGCGGCACCTGTAAAGTTCTGAAAACACTGTCCTAAAACCATAAGCACATCAAAACCTTCAGCATTCGTGAAATTAATTTTCAAACCCAATAGGTGGTTAATATATCACAAGAGTCTAATAGTGGTGTACAAAATTTAAAACATGAAACTTGCACTTCTAAAGATACTCAATAACAGCTTCGCAATTATTAAGTCAAACAAATAAACAAGTCAAGAATATCAGAAATTACAAAAAAAATGTATGTTTACACACAACAAATCAACTAACCAACTAGGTACAGTTAGTAATGACAGTAAAATGATTGCATACACTACAACAACATGTTATCGTAATATCAATGTTGATGAGCTGTTGTAAGGTTTGTACATACAATTAAAAACACTGTTATAAATCTAATCTAAATTCCTATAGACCTATCATCAGTATGGGACCTGTGGGATTATGATTGTAATGTAATTAGTTATAAATTACATATTAACAGTACGTGGCGAGGTTATTATACATTATTTAACTGAATTTGATCAACTGTTATTTTTATTTTAATAATTACTAAGCTTAATGCTTGAATTTTATTAAAATTGGGGTTTTTTTTCAAATAACTCGTAAACTTGTTGAGATAGAAATAAAGTGTAAATTAGACAAATGTTTCATTTTTACTTTGATATGCCACAGGACATATGTTCTCATTTAAACTTTTTTGGGTACATGGCTACAAAGTTTTTTTAATTTGAAAATGTTGGGTAAGTGATAGAAAATTTGCAATATGATCATACAACATACCGTTTGAAAGCTTATCTTGTGCTCTTTTCAATCAAATAAATTTGACACTTGTAAATTTAAGTACTAAAGTACTACAGGAAAAAATCCAAAAATAAAAAAAATTCGAAAAAACCCCAGCTATGTGGATGAAACTTAAGATATTTTCAAAATTTGTTATCCATGCTGTTCTGCATTGAAAAACCTTTAAAATGATATGGCACATGACCTATGTTGCTATTTGAACATTTCGAGATTCGAACCCTTGACGACTATATTCAGGCACACCCTGATAAGAAAGGGTCACTATACAGTAAACAAGGGTGGAGCTCAGGCGTAAAGGACAACTGGACTGGACTCTTGAACAAATCTGAATGGCTTTAATTCACTGCCTTTGCATGTGAATTCCTATTCATTAATGTTATCCGTCTCTTTTCACATGCTGATAAGAAAGTGGCCAGACTAAGGGCGAATATTTCCTGACTTATTTTGTTCATTTCGTAGCCAAATTACATACTGATAAGGAAGTCGTCTTCTATGGGTAGATATTTTCTGACAAAGAAATATTGGCTGGTTGCCGTTTGATTGTTCTGTTTATCAGCACTTTTCACACCTGAAACATTTCTGTTACAAAAGCTATCTCCCCATTTACGGTTTTCTGGAACCGGGACCTCAGAACCGAGATTTTCCGGGCACACCCTCTTTTTTAAATGCTACAAAAATAATTTTGCGATGTCCAAATGAGATTTATTAGGGTTACAGTTTACTGCATGCTCTATGTCAAACGGTTCAACCACAGGAGATTGTGGTCGGGTGGTATGAAACACCCTGTATATAAGGATTTATGTACGATATTTTACAATCAGTCCCAAATTAATTCCATGATCTTATTACTATTATTATTTCTCTGTAATTTTTAGTGTAATTATAACAGACATAACTTTACTTACTATCGCTCCATTAATATCTTGATCTCTTTTAATTATATTTACTGTAAAATAAAATGCTTACCATTGAATAAATAGATAAAATAAATAAATCAACCCTGGCACGGTTTCGTACAACAATATATTATTTTGAGTAAATTGCACTGCTAATAAGTAGAATATTATTATCAATACAGTTCTAATTGCTAACAATAGATTATTGCAGCACTAACTGGGTGCTTGAAAACAGACTCATTGACATTATTCAAAAAGTAATACAAATACAATAATAACAGTTCAAGCTTTTAATGGGAAAACATATACCACTTATTTATTTATTCATAAGATGCCGATCGTCAAGATATGGGCGAATATGGATTTCGAATGAGTGTAGATGAGCGAATGTAGTCATTGTTACAAACTAAGGCCGACTATTCCTTAGAAAGTGTCATTAATTAATAGCCCAATGACAAATGAACAGCTGGTGGTTATCAGCTGATCCTTCTCAAAATGTGTTATGACTCTGATTGGGATCGAACTGACAACCTTTAGCTTATGAAGCTGGGATTGAACCAACTACGCTACCGACCAATTGAACTTGAATTCTAATCTCACAGATTACAAAATTGTGCTGCATATAAGTAAAATAAAATTAGTGATTCTCAATTTGATTGATAACCTTTCCATCTAATTAAAGTTTAAAAAGCCCATTTGAGCTGACGAGTAGTTTTCATTAAAAAAACTTCAGAAGTTAGAAATTGAATTTAAATTTTTAAATGAGTAACATATAAAAGTACCGTTTATTATTAAGAGTTTTAATACTTTAATGTATCCTTACTGTGTCAGCAGCAGCCAAAATGAGATCGACAACAATACTGACAATTTTATCATGTGCTACACCTTCAGCAGACATCTGATACAACAATCCATCAGAGGCAGCAACTGGAAGTAGTTGACTCACTAACTTGTTTGCTGAAACAGCAGTCATGTATTCATTAGAAACATTTAAATTAATTTTTAAAATATCAACTGCAATAACTTTAACTCTTATGCTACAAGTCAATTAATGTTTTTGGTTGGCAGGCTAATTTTCATACTTAACCCTTTGAGCCCAGAGCATACGCCCTGTGCATACACACTACTGCTAGACGCTCTGAGCACCGTGAACCGTGAACTGACAGAGGTGAATTCGTGTGATTTGTTAACATATGGTAAAAGATCAGCTGCTCGCCTAAAAGTAAAGATAATGAAATTATTTGTTAGTTTCTTTTCGTGATAATCTGCTACAAACGACACAATAGTTTTTATTTAAGAATAAATTGATCAACATTTTTTTTAAATGGGTTTTAAATAAAAATATAATTTATTAGGAAAAAAGATTAAGTTTGACACACTTTCATATTATATGTGTGTACACATATAATATGCTATGAATACACACTTTTTATTGAAAGATATTTTAATTTTTTGATTATCAATCCAATCGTGAGAAATTGTCCAATTTTGAAACGGTTTTTTTACATAATATGTAGTTTTTATTTAAAAAAAATATGGTTTAGCTAAAAAATTGAAGTAGGTACAATAAACCTTCCAGGTATGATTGCCTTCAAATATTTTTACGAAAACTACATATATTAAAATAAAATCAGCAAATTAAACATATTATTAAATATATTCCACTAGTTCATTGAAATAAATAAATTTGTTAGTAATAAAAATTTATTTTTAATGTTTACTAACTTGTAAGAAAGTTGCCATCTACAATTTCCATATTAGTTTTAAAGTACAAAATTACTAAATACAACACTTCCAATTCATCCACAATACTAAACAATGTTACAATTATCTATTTATTTGTATTTGTGTACATTGACTGGCCTAGGGAATAAATCAAGCATGCAAGCATATTTGGCGGGAATGCTCAATGCCAACAAAATAATGGCGAAGTATTATTATGAATGTACTGTATAAAATGCATATTTTACTTAGTTAATCGTTATATCTAAGAAATGTACTTCCTAATGAATAAAACAAGATATTAGTTAAAACAATTGAGCAAAATAATAAACTCACAATAACGAAAATAGTAAATTACTGATATATCGGTACCGTGTCCGCAACTGACTGCCAGCGAGTACCAATATATCAGTACCATGTCAGTTACAGGTAGGTATGCTAGTACCGATATATCGGTACCTGGGGTCAAAGGGTTAAGGGAATGTTGTGCCTGTATTCAAAGTTTTGTTTAACTTTTTAATCAACCAGTAAAACTTACGGCTTATTTAGTTCCCAAAGGAAAAATAGTTTCTATATAATCGTCATTTGAACAAATAATTAAGTTAGGTGGATATACTAAAAAAAAGCACAATACTACTATAAGCACATTCTCAGACATATATATTCAAACAATGCTTTAAATACAATATCTTGTGCTGGACTCCTAAAAGAATGTTACAGAGATAAGTTTAAGGGAGAATTTAATAGTTTAGACAGTAATTCAAAAGTGCTTATTATAGTTTGAGTTGTCTCAAGTATAAAAGCTTGATGACAATGCTATATACAATATTATTTATTGCACATTAGACATTTATTATTATCGGAATGGTGTATATCTTGGTTGTAAACATTAAACAATGTGTCATGAAATTATAAATATTGTTGAGCAATACAATGTAAATACTAGAGACTACAACACACATTTAAATCAAGTAAAAACCAACTTGCTACCTGCATTCAAGCAAGCAGGAATTCTTGAACATTATAAAATTAGTTTTTTATTAAAAAATGTTTAACATGCTTCCCAAATCCAATGCATTCAAATTTCTTAATATTTGCTAGTAATTTATTATAAAAAACTTGGTCCCGTATATGACACATCACTTTCAAAAATTGCCAGTCAAGAGGAGTGCAGGCTGTCACCGTGTCTAATCAGGAATCTGTGATTTGCACCAACAGCAGTGATATTTTGAAGATCGCTTACTGTGGGCAATATGACCCTATATATGAAAAGAGAATGCAATGTTAGAAGATGAAGCGATCAATACACCCATGCATGAATACAACGGAGGTAGTCCTTTGATAACGCATGCAGCTTGCTTCTGGGCCAAAAAAACCGTTACAAGCATATAAAGCCCCCCCATACCTCAATACCGTATGACATCACAGAAATAAAACAGCCAAAGTAAACCATGAGTAGGGAATTACAATCAAGAAGTGGTTGAAGCGTTCTAAGAGCATAACAGATCCAAATCAACCTGCTGCAAATATGGGATAAATGAGGAGCCCATGACAAACCAGTGTCCACAGTCTCACCCAGAAACAATGGACAAATAGTCTTTTACCTTAAAACTCATTTTAAAAAATATCTACAGGTTTTTTATTATGTGTAGAAATTGCATGAAGATGGTTTTATCTGAGTTTAGCATAAAATTATTGGCCATTAACCAACTTTGAAGTGATTTTATCGTCACTGTAACTATGCTCTGTAGATTGGAATGGGGCCTCCAATCAATAATGTTGTGTTATCTGTATTAAGTATAGATTTTACTATGAGAAGGTGAATTGGAAGATCGTTTGAATAAATGACAAAAAGCATAGGTCCTAGAATGCTGCCTTGGGGAGACCCCGTCCACAAATAGTGAATCCACCACACTAAATTCCATTAATCAAAATGAATGTAAATAAACCTATGTCTTAAGATTTAGCTACTTACTTTCCACCAATGACAACAATTTGTCACACAACTCCTTACCCTTCACATGACATTTGTTGTCCGTCTATCCCCACAAGACTTAGCCACTTACTTAGACACATCCGATACAAGACATTCGGTGATTCATTCCCCACTCTACCCTAGACACTCATTGATCTCCATTCAACGTTAAGCAGTTTACCTTCCATCCTATAAAAGGCACTTTATTACTCAACTTCCCACCTTGCCTGTTTTATTATATTTACAGTCCTCAAGTATGGTAAGGAGAGGAGGGGGGTGCTGGTGCAGTGGCTCTTTTGAGCTATGATAAAAATGAATAGAGCTTGATAGAAGTTCCTTACTATATATTTAACTGTAAAAAATTAAATATTTAATAAACACATACCATAACCAGTTAACTACAATAAAATAAATGTTGTTCAAAACAACAATAAGTAAGCTTACATTTGTGATTCTCTTATCTCAGTGATTACACCATTCTTTAGTTTTCTGAGATACACAACATTTACAAAATTCATAATAAGAAAAGGAAAAATTGCAAGTTTCCATACTTATAGCTCAATTTAAATTGATTTTTTACTCGTTTTAAGAGGTGCAACTACAAACTGTAAAAAATATGCCTATTGCACACATATAGCTGAAAATGTTAAAGATTTTACTTGACTTTTAAATAAGCAATATCCTAAAAAAACCTAAAACATTATAAGAAATCAAAAACTACAATACCAGAGGACAAACTAGTGTTAACAGAAGAAACGAAGCGCCTCCAGACAGGTAATCGTAGAGTAGCAGCTACTTTGGCTGGCAAAAGACTCAACTTGGTACTCTCCTCAAAGATAAGGTTAACAGTTGATGACAGATGTTCCACATCATGTTTTAGCTGATCCTTGTGGTCAGGGTATGAGGAACCAAGCAGAGCTGCTACCACATCTGTTTAAAGATATAATTTGAGCAATACAGTAGCTTCATAGACACCTTCTTTAGTAGATCAATCTTATTTATAGGGTACAAACTGGTTATACAAGAATCTTAATACTAATGGAAAATACTTTATTAACTTAACAAAACGCACATTTATTCGTGAAAGGAAAATTTAAATATGAAATAATTTCATCATTAAAACAAAAGAATTAAACAGACGATGCTACAATACAAAATAAAGTGCATTACCACTTAATAAGTTCAATGGATGCTGGCTGAGTAAGCACAAACTAGAATATAAAGAAGACCTAAATTAGTACACTCGATTTCAGTATTTCAACATACACTAGAAAAATCTCTTGACTGCACCTCCCACTAAATTTATTAAAGTAGTACTTTATGGCAATTCAGTTTTGTTTTATTCTTTAACAGGTAAGGGGACTAAATCTGGCCACTAGTGAGCTATTGAAAATGAACTGCACATCAGAACATTGGACATACTGCCAGATGTCATTGACATAAAAATTGCTTTCTCAAGACCAAATCTAGGGAGAACTGGAGATTAAGAAACACAACAATCCCTTCACTACGGAAATTGTCTGGTATACTGGTGGTTCTGTCAATGAGAGTGGAGTGGATTCGCCTACCAGGCATTATTGGGCGGTGCTATAAGATCTACTAAGCTTAGATAGTAGGCCTATTTGCTATCCTTGTCTGCACCTAGTGTTGTGGGCCGGGAATATTTCCACTGAGAAGGAACTTATAAAATGGGAATATTGCCGGGAATATTTCTTTGGCAGAAAGATTCCCAAAAAGAGCGAATTTATAAAAACTCTTACATTTTGAGCAATGCAACACTAACAGAACTGTTAACAGCCTTAGTTAGTTAAGAAAGTTTCTTCAGTTTTCAGTTTTATTCAATAGTTAATGTTCAAATACATGAATTGCCTTTATAAATAAGTTGCAATTTGTAGAAAAATTCCTGAACCAGAAAAAACACTCAGACTAGTAATACTAAACCAGATTATACATCTATTATAACGATTTTTTGACAATTACCTTTTATATATACAAATTTGATAGAGTAAAACCATCTTGTAACAATTGAAAACGATATCACAATCATACTAGCTGGCTCTTATATAAATTTCCTAGCATTCAAATGTTTAAAAAATCAACATTCTTAGACAATGTCTATTTCACATTTTTTATAAGTTTTTAAATTTCAACTTTGAAAAAGAGGTTGGTTGCACTGTGATATAACTGTAAGGGGGAAATTTAGTTCCTCCTATGTTTAAGAGGGAATTTTCTTCTTATTTTCAAATGGGCCTTTGTCTTGGTAGAGGGAATTACGAGGAATGTGCTCCTTTGCTGATATAGCGAAAAGGATCCTAGAAGCACCAGTTCTCTTTGATGCCATAGAGCATGATGAAAAGTTCAGTAAATATTCATGGATCCATTCAAAGCTGTCAAATTACCCTCTGTCAACTAAGTGAGCTGCTAAGTTAACTTATTTGTCCTACAATTGGAAGCTAATGAACCCTTCACCACCAAAACCAAAAAAGAAGGGTTCTTAACTCTTTGCACTGGGATGGTACATATGGTGTAACGTTGCTATGTTGCTATAGAAGTCGTATTTGTTTTGCACACGTCATCCTCCAGCACTCAGACTGAACAGACGATGCACCATCTGACTATTCGTATTTTATTGAAACCCGTCATGCCCTTTAACTTGGATTTAAAAACACCTGATTGCATTATTGTGCTCCAGATCACTAACAGTTGAGCTGGTGGCATTTAAATAGTTAAATGTCGTAATCTTTAACTCAATTGAATAATTTTAGCTAAAACATAATGTTCCGTGTATACATTTTGAAAATAATAGTATTATTATAATTGGATGTATATGAAATTATTTGTTTTTAAGAATAATAAATGAAATACAAAAATCTTATGTACTAAATAATATTATATATTTAACATAACTTACATAAAATGGTAAGTGATGGTCCCAAAAACAACCATATTGATTAAACATTTAAAATAATAAAAAAATAGGCTAAAATTGAGAATATATGTTAACTAGCCTACAAAATATACTCATTTTATGGAACATTAGGAAACATTAACATTTTTATAAAAAGACTTTGCATTAAATAAATTCTTGATAAAACACATAAAATTGCAAGTAATATACAACATAATATTAATTGCAATTTCTAACATCTCATTGAAGTAGACATTTCAAAATGATTTCAAAGCCAAATTTACAAGGACTGTTTTCTGGCACCTTTTCATCACTATCCTCTATTTCTTGGTTTAATATTTGTTCCTAATATAATCTGTCTTAAATTCAGTCATATTTTAACATTGAAACGTGTAAGTAATTTAAATAACTTAAAATAAAATAAAGGTTGTACCTTCGCCTACCGACCACTTCATTTTCATACAGACTGTAGCAACTTTGGACTTCTGATACTCTTAATGGTTCCTCTCAATGTTAATGTTGTTCGTCCCCGAACGAGAGCAGCACTTTTCGAGCTGAAATATTAGTGGTTGTATTTTTCAGAGACAAACAGATCAACTACTATACTGGTAGACCTGTTGTAATATGCAAGTGGAAATAGCTATTAGGAGTGGTATAACTGTTGTACCAAACGAGTGGTACAGATGCGTACGTAAATTAATTACGAATTCTAGAGAATGATGGCAATGGTACACCTGATGTACCTAACGAGGGCCAAGGAAATTTGTTGTAATTTTATATGAACACAAACCAGAAGATAAAGGAAATGACAAAGACCTATACCTAGAAAGATTGTTCCACTATGATGAAATAGTGGAAAAAAGTGAAAGTGAGGAAAATTTTTATGGGTTTTCTCATGAAGAATAGTAGGAGGAATAAGCAAAAGATGATACAGAAGGTTAGATGAACTTCGAAAGCAACTAGGCAATTCGTAACTAAGTGCCTTTGCAAAATATAAAACGATACTTATTTTCTCACATTTTGTTTGATTATAGTATGTAATTTGAATTTATAACTGTGTTTAAGCTTAATTTATCATAAAATTACTGAATTCAGCAATCATTCAAAAGTTTTTAAAAAAATCATCTTGTTAAATCATAAATTCCCAGCAAGTTTTCTTCAATTATAATTTTTCCTATGAACTTTAAGCAGTACTTGAGTTTAATTAATTTTTATTGCATCTTACCTATTAATCAATAAGTTTTGGAACTATCTTGCTTTAAAATTATAAATTCCCAGGAATTTATGAATGTTGGGAATATTACTTGGCAATATTTCCGCGAGTTTAAGTTCCCGGGAATTTTACATCACTATCTGCATCTAATTAGGGCTAGCAAAACAAGTAAGGGGCAAACAGATCTGAATTATGTGAGACAATCAGCTCTAAAAGCAATTTACCTTTTACCTCAAGACTCACTTGGAAGTGCCTTTGAATTTGTCTTCCTTGGCCCGCCTCAATAATGTTCAATTGAAGTGAGTTTCAGAACACAGCAACTTCATACACAACAAAGAGGCTGGTCTCTGCTAGATAAGGGAGTGATAACTCCATTCGTAGGGCCAGAATTAGAATAAGGCATTGGATTTAACACTGCCAAAATTAATATAGTTGATGATAAATCTACACCAAGCATGACAGCACTTTTACAGCCAAAAATCTCTGAGAGATCCAACCAAATCACTCACCACCATGAATCAAAATGATATTAAGTTGGTGATTGCTTGTACATGGTCACTTAAGGAAACATTTGGCAACACTAGACAAGAAGACACCAGTTGTCAGCTTTGTTGGGAAGCTCTTGAGTCTACCAAACACATGTTGACTGAATGCGAGGCCCTGGAGCTCAGGAGAAGGCATATATTTGGGATAGAACTTTTAGAATGAAAATGATAGCTAGTCCTGAGGAAAAGATTTTAGAACAATACAACTTTACGTGTATGGGTGGGCGGTCGGGTCTATACCACAGTACGTGTATGGGTGGGTGGGTGGATAAATACCACTGTACGTGTATGGATGGGTGGGTGGGTCAATACCACTGTACGTGTATGGATGGGTGGGTGGGTCAATACCACTGTGCGTGTATGGGTGGGTCAATACCATTGTACGTGTATTGTATAAATTAATTGTTATCTTAATACTTCAATGAGAACGTTAAAGTAACGAAAGTTAAAGTAATTTTACTCTTTCTTATTAAAGTACAAAAGAAGCGTTGCTCTTAAATGACTATAAATATGTTAAATGATAGCTACTAATAAAAAATTATACCAACATAATGTAGTTCCTAATTTCAAATTAAGTGAATATTATACTTTTAAATCTCAGATTTCAAAGGGTAGTTAACCTAACATTACTAATAGCTTTTTAAAGTATTGTAGTTTTAAGTCAAACCAATACAATAGTTGGGCCACTTGAATAAATTGGACAATAAACCCCAGGTCGACGTGCAATTAAGAATGGCCTGAGAGCTAACCTTACCCCTCAACTAACTAAATAAGACTAAAAAGGGGTCCTACTATTCAGCTCTTAATTGTTTAACACAAACATTGCAATAGGTTCGAATTATAGAATTCAATTCATCCTTGTTGCTATCCAGGTGTTGTTTGGGATGTACTTCATGAGTGTACTGATGAACGACTACAGAATCTACCACAATAAACCCACTATTTTTATAACACACTCCACTATATAATTCTTCTAAGAATGAGCATTTTTAGGGTGTGTTTAGTCAGAAAATTTAGAACTTTTCTGGATACTTTAGACACAGAGAGCTTCAAATCAAGAATGCACGGGTGTCCAATATGATTTTTAGGGTACATTAGGGTTATCTCACATTAGGAGTCATGAAGGACACGTTTTTTGGTCATTAACAATCTGGGAGTTGTTTTCAAAAGAAGTTATTGATCCACCTGTCCACCCATACACATACAGTGCTATTGAATTTACATGTATGGTAGTAATGACCCACTTGCCCACTCATACGCGTACAATGTTATACAACAACCCCAGTGGTAATTACAATAAGTGATTCCGAGAAGGATGAGGAGAAAAAAGACGAGATGAGGCACTGGGAAGAAGTACTGCTGCAGAAATAGTCTGCTCAACCATAAACGTCACAACAGTGGGAGGAGTACAATGAAGATATAGAGATGTTTACCCGTGCACTCAATAAAATAATCAAACGGGAAGGTTATTCTAGGGGTCAAACAACGAACAGTGCATCAATATTTAGTGTCAGTCAGTGAGTCAGTTACTACATCTAATTTACATAGAAAGGAGGTTTTAAGAATATATAAGCTTGTATTTTTCAAAGAAATTTCCTAAGTACAATTCATTAAAATAATATTATATTACTTACATGAAATCGATAATTTGTACATATGGTGTATCACATTATCTATTGGTTTATCAATATTTTCCTCCCATTCTTTGACTAAATCAGATGTGACAGATCTATAGCCTCTCACCATTCCCTCGGTTGGCTCTGATTTAAACATTATTTTATTCATGATATGACGGTACTTGAACCACTCTTCACCATTCCTGAAAGTCATTGAGAATGTTATTACTATGTTGTGATAGTACATATAGAGGTAATTATTTTTTTATAAATGGCAAATACAAAATAAAAAGATAGTGAGTATGCTGTGAAATATTTGATATGAAAAGTTTAATCAAAATTTACAAAAATATTTTAATTTTTAAAAACAGCTTTACCTTTTTTCTCTTGTAAAAAGTTCGTAAATTGGAAAAACATATTAATCAGCAAGCATATAATACAATAGAGGGACTCAGAGAAAGAAGTGAGGCCAGACTGACAGTCGTATGACTTCTTCTAAAATGGTGACGCCACCTTAGTCCTAGCATCTACTACCCTGCCACATTCATTCTGCTAGCCGTAACAAAGTTAGAGGTTGTCTGTGTATTTGTTACTGTTTTATATTGCCGTTTCAGTTTCTACATTGCAATTTGTGTTTTTTCTTAGTTTTTGTAGTTCTTGTGTGTTTAGAAAAATATGTAGATGTAGGCTACACACAATGCCATATTGTGCTGCATTTGCTAGAATAAAGCTAGAGTCAGACAACAACTAAAAATATTAATTTTTTAGGTCAATAAAAATTGGTAATGTTAAAAGTATTTGGACTAACTCATTTAGTATCCAATATTATCTAAAGTGAACCTTCAAGGATGTAATGGCTATAAGCAATTTTACCTGGTATATTTTTTAATGAAATGTAATTAACTAGTCCTTGAATGAATACAATGTCATTACTAATGTCATTTAAGAAGATTCTGTGATTTATAAATACTGCCAATATTTATATTATAACTCGCGTGGTTTACCTAGGCACTTAGCCAGTCGATGCGCAATAGAATAATTGGAGTGGGGGGGAGCTGCCGAGTCAGTGTGTGTCATATGGTAAAAATAAAAATAGAAAATAAGATCATCTGAAATTTAAATTGTTGCTTACAAAATGACTTAATTTTGTTATTTTTAATAGATAAATAGTTGTGACAATGATTACTAATTAATTAATAAAAGACGTGTTTAACTTTTTTTGTTTATTTGTTTATAGATCTATTCATTATATAATTTGATTTATTGATTTTTAAGTAAATTAATGTGCCTATTTCAATGCAGAATTTGCAAAGACAGAATAATATGTCTTTAAGGAGTAGCCGTAGATAAGGGGCTAAGGCGCTGGCTTGCCACGCTGCGGGTCCGGGTTCGATCCCCGATGTGACCACTAATAGATTTTGCCCTGCCGCTCCCGTGGTTCTGAAGTCATGTTATACCATTGTTTGAGAAAAGTTTTTAAGTTTGATTTTTAATTTTAAATGAAGTATTTTGACAAGAAGAAGTTAACATTTTTATTTTGTTGAAGATCTATTTTATTTATTTTCAATTAAATTTTACTCAAGAAAGATTTAGAAAAATTGTCATTATTTACTCTTGTGTTTGAGAAATTAAAGATAAACAAAAATAAAATTGTAACTATTCTGATATTTCTAAAGAATAACTTACAGTTTAATATACAGCTGCCGGACAGTAAATACCGACGTTTCTTCAAATAGAGCATCAGTAGGGTATCATCTATGTTTCCCATAACTTACTTCCAAAATTGTTTTTTGAGCTATATCCAGAGGCTCAAGAATCCTTTTATAACAACCCCCCCCCATACTATAATTCCAAAAGATAATAACGATTGTATAAAAGCAAAGTAAGCCATTTCGATTTCTTTGATAGTTCAAATTCCATTCATTTGTCTGAACGCAAATGTATATTTCCTGATCTTGCTTTTAATATATTGAAATTTATTATAAGACCATTTTTTTCTACAATCAAAAATAACTCCTAAATATTTGTTGTACCGGGTCGTTTGACTGATACATTTGTGGTTGATTGTCGTCGTGGTTGGCCAGGCTGCCTGAGATCGCTCGTTCGCTGTCGATTTGTTTACTTTCGTGGCCGTTGTCTCGGACTCCGTCTATCCATGATTCTGGCTCACAGTCTGTCAGATAAGCCTGTCAGTTATGTAAATTGTTGGTATTTGTTGCCTTTCTTGATTTTGTCTATTATTTGTTATTCTTGTTAATTTTGTGTAGCTTGTTGTTTTTTAGTGTAATTTTGATTGTGGCTTCTGCCGAAACTATTTTTTTTTTTTTAATAAATAGTTTTTTGCTCAGGTGCAGAGTTGTGATTTAACCCTCCGACTCCCACCTGTGATCCTATCGCCTGTCTGGTTTTGAGCCATCCCCCAAATACGGCACGACTTCCAGTTTTGGTGGGGGGATGGGTCTCAATTAATAGCAGTGTGGTTGCCTTAAAAAAAAAAAAGAAAATACTATACACACACACACCACATTCTCAATAAATAAAGTAATGAAATTAGACTATAACTCTCTAAGTTAATGATCCTGCTTAACATTTTACAAAGGAAAGAGGAAATCATGCATACAAACACACATTCCAGATGCATACAAACACACATTACGCATGCATACAAATACACATTACGTATGCATACAAATACACATTCCGCATGCATACAAATACACATTCCACATGCATACAAAACCTATTTCCATGCATACAACCACACACATTCCACATGCATACAAACACACATTCTATATGCACATAAACCTCTAAGCACACCAGAATCAGAAGAAGACTTTATTCATATACATGGAGTACAGAATAGGTGTCATAGTTAAAAATAATACTAACAAGTGCTAAAAAGGTACAAGTTCAAGAAAAAAAATTTTAAAAGTCAAGTTCAGGAAAAATGTAAAATACAAGGTGACATATTTATAGTGACTAAAACTTTCAATTTGTAAGTAATCTGATTACTAAAAAGGAAAAGTCCTCCAGTTTATAAACTCGTCTACAGTATAGAACGGCTTTTCTTGCAACCATGTGATGAGGCGTTTTCTCGTGCTACAGGTAGTATTGCCTTTGGCTTCTTCTGGTAGGATGTTCAAGAATTTGGCTCCTGTGTAAGATGGTTTTTCCTCAAATATGGATAAGTGGTGAGCTGGTAAAGTAAAATTCTTGGCATATCGGGTATTGTAGTTGTGTGTGTCTTCTCTTCTTTTAAGTTGTTGAGTGCTTGCATATGTTACTACTTCAACTATGTACAGGCATACTATTGTTAAAATCCTAAGTTCTTTGAATTGCTGTCTACAGCTCTCTCTGCTGTTGAGTCCTGCAATCAGTCATATTGCTTTCTTCTGCAGGATGAGAACACGTTGCGTGTTGTGAGCCGAGGAGTTGCCCCACACTGTGAGTCCATAACGGAGGTGTGATTCAAAGAGAGAGTGATAAGCTGTTTTTAAGGTGTCTATGTTTCCTATATTTTTTAATCTTCTGATGACATAGAGAATAGAACTAAGTTTATTGCAAAGAATATCAACATGAGAAGTCCATGACAGTTTTTGGTCAATGGTTACGCCTAAATATTTAGCTACTTTGGTATGTTCAGTGTCTGGTAACCGTCCAACTTTATCTCTCCTACCAAAAACTAGTTGTTGAGTTTTATCCTCATTTACCACCAGGCTGTTTTGGTTACAGTATTGAATTGCCAAATTTAACGCAACAAAGGACTTCACATCTAAAGTTTCTGGGTTTTTTTCAGAAAGGAGTAGTACAGTGTCATCTGCATACATAAGGGTTGTGTTGAAATGTTGCAAGTAGTCCGGAAGGTCATTCGTGTAAAGGATAAAAAGGATGGGACCTAGTACAGAGCCTTGAGGTACACCTTGGACAATGGGTAGTGGTGTCGTTCTTTCTACTCGACTAACTCCTCTAATAGTGTTTTGATATTCCACCACTTGACTTCTTCCTTGCAGATAGCTATTGAACCACCTAGCAGCACCTCCACAGATTCCAAGCTTGTTCATCTTGTTAAGCAGTAGTGTGTGGTCCAAGCAATCAAACGCTTTGCTTAAGTCTAAAAGTATTGCTGTAGATGTATTCCCACATTCAAGATTATCTATTAAGTACTCAGTTAGGCAGGTGAGGGCTGATATCGTTGATCTTCCGCTTAGAAATCCGTGTTGGAAAGGTGAGAGTAGATTGTGTTCTGTGAGATGTAGGAGAAGTCTTCTTAGCGCTATTTTTTCAAAAACTTGAGACATAATAGATTAAAAATAGACTAAATTATATAATAGGAGATAAATTGAAAAAGAATGAACTTAATAATATGAAAGAATAAGTGGATTAATATTTAAATAATGATAATAACGTGCCTGTAAATAATGCAAAATATATCTATGAGATTTGTCATGAGACCCATCCCCCACCAAACAGGAAGTCGTGCCATACTGGGGGATGGCTCAAAACCTAACAAGCGATAGGATCATGGGCGGCAGTCAGAGAGTTAAATCACAACTCGGCAGCTGAGCAAAAAAAACTATTTATTACAACAGAATTCAATAATTGTTGGCAGAAGGCCGCAATTACACAGAAATAATACTCAAAAACAAGAAATTCAAAATGAAACACAAAATAAACAATGAATTATAATAATGTGAAGTATAATAAACAAATTGTACACAAAATAACAAACCGAACACAAATTTGGTGAAAGCTACAAATACCATAAATGACATTACAGATGTGTCTATCTGCAGATTTACTAGAAAAGACCTACTTGAACAGGTAGATACAAAGGAGAACCTAAAAGGATGGTAGAAACTATAAGTTAAGCATACAGGAATTAACAAAATTAAACAGGTAGAATAGGTTATTGTCAAAGAACAGAAATATAGTAAAAACGTACCTCAAATTGCAAAATGCTCAATAAAAATCATATAGACACTAGACAAACTCTGAAATAAAATATTAGAACTAACTGAGAACATCCTTGCCAAGCGCCGGGCCAAAAGATTTTTCCACCAGACACCTGAACAGAGCCATGGATAATCCGATCTACCTAAATGAATCTTTGACACCGATGAGGAGGAGGCTGCTCAAGGAGGCAAGAGAGTTCCGCAAGACCAACAACTTCAAGTGGCTCTGGATACGAGGAGGAAGAATCTTTTTGAAGAAGGAAGACGATGGATCCATCATCAATGTAAAATGCCTATCTGACCTTAAGGTAAAATATTGGTCGGTAGCGTAGTTGGTTCAATCCCAGCTTCATGTGCTAAAGGTTCTCAGTTCGATCCCAATCAGAGTCATAATACATTTTGAGAAGGATCAGCTGATAACCACCAGCTGTTCATTTGTCATTGGGCTATTAATTAATGACACTTTCTAAGGAATAGTCGGCCTTAGTTTGTAACAATGACTACATTCGCTCATCTACACTCATCACACTCATTCGAAATCCATATTCGCCCATATCTTGACGATCGGCGTCTTATGAATAAATAAATTAAAAAAAATAAATAAATAAGTTGTAAGTAGTATGTATTTGCTTAGTGGTTTGCTGTTTTAAGGTTTGGTTAGCTAGTACTGTACTGCCTATTAGTTTTAAGTATATACTATAAATTAGTTACAATATATTGAATACTAAGGAGGGGTTTGTTGTCTTGCATTTAAATATCCGTAGTCTTAGAGCTAATTTTGATGCGTTGTTGGTTGAACTGTCTACATTTAACTCGATGCCCAAAATTTTAGTGTTGTCGGAGATTTGGATTTCAGAATCCGAAAAAAACTGGTATTTGATCCCAAATTACAATCTTTACTTGAAAACCAATGATACAGTAGAACCTCGATAATTCGGACCCTCCAGTAATCTGGCCCGATTCTAAAAGTGGTAATTTTAAGAGAATAACTGATAATAAATAGTAATACTGTACAGTAATAGTATTTTAGACAATTCACAATTGTATTGGAATCGTAGGGCCCAGGGATAAAACCTGCAGCTCACATACGCGCACGTGCACACGCGATCAACAGAACAATGGCAAGGTCAACGCTCCTAGACTGGAGGGGGAATATGGGTTATTTCTGTCTCACACACACCACATCAGTCGTTGCGCGTCGCTCAGACAGATGACATGTGCTTGTTCCGTATGTTTACTATTGTAGTGTAGTGATTCGACGATTGTACTGTTGGTAGAGCCATCGTGTTGAACTGATTATACCGAGCTATTGTTTGTTAGATTAAGCTTGAAAATGAGTGGAAAAAAACCAAAGAAACATGTTTTTGTGACAATGGAACAAAAGCTTATTGCTTTAAAAAGACTGGATGCAAGGCAGTCGGCAAAGAAAATAGCGCAAGATTTTAATGTGGGCAAGAGTACGGTTGGGGACTGGAAAAAAAATCGTAAAGAAATTGAACAGTGGTGTACAACCCAAGCTTCAACGAGCGGAATTAAGAAAAGAAAAACTATGAAAAAAGGAGGTTTTGAAGAATTAAGTGAAGCTTTGTTTTTGTGGTTTGTTCAAAATCGTGAAAAAGGTGTTCCTATTTCTGGTCCGTTGCTGAAAGAAAAAGCTCTTCGGTTTTATAAGGATTTAGGAAATGAAGACAAAGAGTTCTGTGCAAGTGAGGGATGGCTTGAAAAATGGAAGCTACGTCATGGAGTTCGGCAACTGCAGGTTAGTGGTGAAAGGCTGTCTGCCGATGAAGCAAGTGTCACTGATTTTAAATCAGATTTTCAAAATGTGATAGACAAGGAAGGGTTAAGTGGGGAACAGCTATACAACTGTGAAGAGACTGGACTAAACTTTAAAATGCTGCCAACGAAAACTTTAGCTAGTAGACAAGAAGATGCGGCTCCAGGCCATAAGAAGAAAAAAGAAAGAGTCACTATATTAGCTTGTAGTAATGCCACAGGACAGCATAAATTAAAATTGTTAATTATAGGGAAAAGCAAAAATCCACGTGCTTTCAAAAAGATTAAAGAAAAGGCTTTGTTGCCAGTAAATTATACGAACCAAAGCAGCGCGTGGATGAATTCAACAATCTTTAAAGACTGGTTTTTTGGAAAGTTTGTTCCTTCTGTTAAAAGACATCTTAAGGAAAACAATTTGCCAAGGAAAGCTTTACTCATTTTAGACAATGCTCCAACGCATCCATCCGTTGAAGACTTGACCAGTGGTGACAAAAAATGTATGTTTTTACCACCAAATGTAAACTCTATCTGCCAGCCAATGGACCAGGGTGTCTTAGAAGCTCTTAAAAAAAAGTATCGGCGCAAATTAATGTCGGTGCTGATTTCAAACATTGACGAAGGAAACAACATGAAGGACAGCCTCAAAAAGATAGACATTTTAGATGTGGTTAACTGGATAAGTCAGTCTTGGGAAGAAGTTGAACCTGTGACTTTAGTAAGATCCTGGAGAAAGCTTCTAGACCACAAAGCCGATAACTACGACCCACCTATTGAGGATGACAATCCAAGTGAAGACAGTGACAACAACGAACTTGTTCAACTTCTGCATGGTGTCTCTGGTTGTGAAGACATCAGCCCCGAGGAAGTAAATGAATGGGTAAACCGCGATGAAACCGAAGAGCTTACTGACAGTGACATTATTGAAATGGTTACAAACAGTGAAGAGAACGAAGACCCAGACTACCACGGTGAAGGAGGGCATGAGAGTGAGTCAACTATCACTCATGGAGATGCTTTCAAGGCCATCGATTCGCTCATTCACTATGTAGAACATCAAGAAGAAGCTACGCCAGCTGAAATCCTACTTTTCAGAAGATGGAGAGATGTAATTTCTAGGAAATGATGTGACAAAATTAAGCAAAAAAAGATAACTTCTTTTTTCAAAAAGTAATCAAGTGAGTAGGCTTTTATAAACAACTTTACTGTTCGTCTTTTACTGTTTAGTCTTACCTTTTTGTTTTTTACAGAAATATTGAAAACTTGAATAGTGATTTTAGTTTGTTGTATTGGATTCAATTTAATTTTTAAATAAAGAGCTACACAATGTATTAAACAAAATGCGTAATTATTACAAACCTCCAACTGTAAAAATTTACTGTAAATTTATGTACAGTAAACTTTTTACTCTGCAACGAAATTATTATACATACAGTATTTAGGTTTTTGTTAATTGAAGCAGTTAGTTTTGGGATGTGCCTGCAAACCCAGTACTAAGAAAAGCTGTGCTTGTTGTTAACTTCTTAAAGAAGCTAAAGAGGTCTGAAATGTATTACATTTTAAATGGTCTCTCGATAATCCGGCTTTTTCATAAATCTGGCCTACCCTCCGCCCGTTTAGGCCGGATTATCGAGGTTTTACTTTACTTACAAATCTGGTGGTGTAGCAGTATATTTAAGCAATACAGTTTTAAATACAGTGGAAAATCCGGTTGAATTTGCAATGGCTGATGTTATTGATCTTTCTTTTAAGGCAATGGGTAAAATTTTCAATTTAATAGGTGTATATAGATTACACGCTCTTACTGAAAAATAATTTCTAGATGAACTCCAAAATTATCTAAGTTCTAACAGAGTAAAAAATTATAAGAACCTCATTTTGATAGATGATATGAATTTAAACCTTCTAGATGAAGGTAAGGTGGTTAGAGAATATAAAATATTATTGGCTGAGCATGGTATGGAATCTATAATAAACAACTGACAAGAATAACCAAAAGAACAAAAAGTTGCATTGACCACATCTGTATAAGGTTAAGTGACAGAAACAAGTTAGAAGTGGTAACTGAAATTATAGACTGTGAGATAACGGACCACTGTATGGTTGTTGTTTGTTATTTGAGGACAAGTCAGCTTCAGCTGATGAGCCTAAGGTTACGTCTCTGACATAACGCATTAATAGTGTTACACTGCACAATTTACTTGACAACACATGTTGGGATGATGTTATGGTTGCTCGGGATGCGACAGTGGCTTTTAGTGTTTTTTATGAAAAACTTAGTAAAATTATAGCTTGCCGCAGAGAGAAAATTAGATACAGAAAGCCTTTAGCAAAATTAAAGCCATGAATTAGCAATAGAATTTGTAAGAGAATCCAAACTAGAAATCTTCTTTTGAAACAATTGAAGCAAAATCAATGAGCAACTTCGTCTTGAGTTTAAAACATACAGAAATAAATTGCAGCAAGATGTTAGAAATTTGAAAGAAAACTACTACAGAAATGCATTCCATAAAAATCAAGGAAATTCTAAAGAGACTTGGAGAATTTTGAAAGAAGTTACTGGCCAAAGTAAAATAAGGAACGGTTGTGTATCATTACATCATTCAAACCAAGAGATTAGAGATCCTCAAAAGATTGCAAATGAATTTAATAGATTTTTTCTCTCAATTGCGGACAATTTGACTAGTATAAATAACATAAAACCTAGAAGATTTCATGAATGCCAGTGGAAAAATAGCTTTTTAGAATTACATAAATCAGGCTCCATATTCTTGAGGCCTCTTTCAGATGAAGATTTAATTAGAATAATAAATGCATTGAAAAACAACACTAAACCTGGTCTGGATGGAATAAATTCCCAACTGTTAAAAGATACATACAAAGTATATAACAATCCTATTGTATATAATTAATCTTTCTTTTGAGACTGACAGGCTTAAAATTGCAGTTGTAATTCCAATACACAAGAAAGGCTCAAAAACTGAATGTAGCAACTATAGACCAATATATCTTTTATCTACCTTCGCAAAAATTTTTGAGAAAGCAATTAAAGAAAGGCTAGTTTCTTATCTAAACAATATCAGTTCTTTTAGCTCAAAACAATTCGGATTTAGAAAAGGCATGAATACAGAAATAGCCATAAATGAGTTTATTGAGCGCGTTTCATATGGAATAAATAATGGAAAAAAAGTTAGTGGATTATTTTTAGATATTACAAAAGCCTTTGATACAGCTGATCATGATATTTTATTAAGAAAGATGCATAATTGTGGAATTAGAGGAATTGTTTTTAGTTTATTTGAAAGCTACCTTAAGAATAGAAAACAATGTGTAAGAATTGATGGATGTCTTAGTGACTTAAGTATTATAAAATATGGAGTGCCTCAGGGCTCTGTCCTTGGTGCCATATTATTCATAATATACATTAACAACCTAAGTAACAGTAGTTTCAATGGTCAAGTAACTGCATTTGCTGATGATACAGCGCTATGTTATGTTGACCACCCTTCATTTCCCCTTTTCCATCGACAGTATACTTCCTTTAAGAAATTTGTTTGTGTTTAGGGTTATGAGATTGTTCTTTATTAGATGTAAGAACTCGGGCCAATGTCTAGATTATAGGCAAAATTTAAGAAACACTAATGATTACTATGTTCCGAAACCCAACGTTACCTTTTTTAAAAAACCTTTTGTTATTTAGGACTTAAGTTTTTTAATATGTTACCTGTTGATTTAAGAAATGCTAATTGTGTACATGTGTTTTGTAGATATGTTAAAGATTGGCTGCTAAATGTAGAGCAAGTTGAACATGTTTTCTTTGCCATAATTCAATAATGTTTAGTGTTAAGCAGGCATTATTACTTTTATTGCAGTAAAATTTGTATTTGATGTCTTAGAATGAAACCAGATATGAGTTCTTTATTATGTTGATGGTTACATACGTGTAAATAGTATTCCAATTACAACATTTTAATCACTTCACCAGCAGAAATTCATAGCAATAATATGAATACAATATTACACAACACACTGCAGCAATGAATTAAAAAACCTGATAATTTAAACGGAGGCATGTTTCGGACCAAATGCAATTGATTTTAAACCAGAACGTTTTGGTTAATAAGTCGTGTAGTCAGCCCGCCGTGTCTACTTTCCTCTCCTCTGCTGATCTTTGTCAATCAGATGTTCTACTTGGAATGTGGGGGCGGAGGAGGGGCAAGAGTCAGGTGATGAGCTGTTTACATACAGACAAATTGGTAAATTGGTCGAATATATGTTTCTGAGTTCTTAGCGTTTTGTATTTGTTATTTGTTATTAATCTTGAGTTAGGTTGACACAATAATATTGAACTTATTAATTTATGTTACTTTAAATTTACGTGTTTATTATTTAACTTGTTATTTTATTCTGCCAGCCTTTGTTTTATGTAATAATTTTGTTCTCCAATCAGGCTAGGCCTGGGAGATTCCTTCTTTTTGCATTTTAGGATATGTCTGAAATCCATTCGGTTCTTTTGTTTATGTTTGTTTGTTTGTATTTGTCGTTGAAAAAAGCATACTGAATGTACAGGTCAGATGGGCATATATTGAGTGTCATTTCATGTTCACCTGTACAAAAAGAAAAGGAATAAAGATTATTATTATTATTATTATTATATAAAACATAAATATAATAAAGAAATGTATGATAAAAAATAACATTGAACCTAGGTAAAGGACACAAGCAATCTAACAACATACTAAAAATAAAAAATAAGCCTGATTATCATTTAAACAAAAATATTTTCACCAAAAGGGTGATTAGGTATTCGAAATCAAACAAAATTGAACAACTTATGTTAATTGCCTTTCTAGCCGCTCCTAACCATGTTAAGAGGTAGACGAAACTAACTACCAAAATCCAGGCACACCATCGAACCGAAAGCTGGAACCACGGAACAGACCAAGGCCTGAGCATAAACGGTACAAGGTCTGACCACCACAAACATAACAAGTCAACAGCGCAGGAGCGATCTCAGGCAGCCTCGTAAACGAAAGAGAAGAGATTCAAAAATGTACCAATCATAAGACCCAGTACAGTTATTTATAAACAGAACAAGAAAAATAAAATAAAATAAAATCAAAAGTTAATAATGATTAATAATAATTCTAAGTGAAAGGAAATACAACAGAATTTATTATAATTTAATCAAACTAAATGAATATTATTTGCCGGCATTTACTGAGCGTATAGATATATTAAAAACTAAATTTGAAATTGTACACATTATAAACGGAGAAATGTATGAGAATATATATACATATAAGGTTATTAATTACAAGATTTTATTGTTATTATATCTATAAAACAAAAATTAATAAAAATTGAATAGCAACAAATAGCCATGACATTTAGATTTTAAAAGAAGCACCATACGTTGTACTATATTGGCCGACAGAGAGTTACGGTGATAGTGAACACTCGTTTTACCGTGGTCTTATACCTAAATGTATGATGAAATCGATTATGATAGAGATAAAAGTTCAATAAAAGAATTGATTTTGCTTATATTTTTTTTTTTTTTTTACTAACTTATCAGCGGACAAAACATCTATAACCAAAAAATAATAAACTCTCCCACAGAACGACTTTTTCATGTCTGGTTTTAAAAACAGAATTACAGGTAGGCCTGTGTATTAAAATATTTATCTATAATTCTTTATAATTATTATCAATTTTAAATTATAACCATAGGTTTTCAAAGATTTCATACTACAAACATGCAACATTCCATTAATATTTCTCAACTAGCCTACTACTATTTTTAATGACCGTTTATTTTCTGTGAAATTGTATGGTAAATTGAACTAAAGTATAGTATATTAGGAATATGAGGCCTGCCAACTTGGTGGACTTGGCCACAATTTTAATATAGGACTTGTCTTTTCTATATTCTATTATGTGCTCACTGGTATTAACATATATGAAAATACAGTTTATGCACACATTAAATTTATTTCAAAACAATATGTTCTTAACACGTTCACTGCTGACATGGAAATTCATTACTGTGCAAATGCTGAAATATTTTATTTTATTTTTAGATGTTTATTATTTCATAATTTATTATGTACATGTTCACGAAATGTTTTATTCAAAAATTAGCAATATAATGTAAAAAATAATAAATGATGCCAAGTGGCGTCGTTCTTGTTTTTACGTTCTTGTTGGCTTGCAAAAAGGCGGGAGTGACGCCAACTGGCGTCATCAGCATTCAAGGCACATTCTGTGTGACGCCAACTGGCGTCATCAGCATTGGACGTGTTAAACTGGTCCCATCTCAAACATATGTTGCTTAACCCTTGTTCTGATACGTAAATTAGGTACCTATATGACAAAAACTGCATATTTAGGTATAGTAAATAGAATTATTATCAGGCACAGTTCTATTAACTACTGTAGTGAATCATTCCACTACTAGATAATTTCAATAAAATAAATTAGAAATCAGCCATCCTGACACCACAATATTCTATAAAATTGCAATTTTTTAAAAAACATTTTTTGAATGTAATATATTTTCCTGCTATGTAGGTTGATGTTTTTTGAAAATCAATAACCCAAGTATTCTTTAAATAACACCAATTGAAGCAAAATTAATCTAAGGACTTATATTCATAAAATACTTAAGGTTTCTTTAAGAATAAATAATTGAATTTGAAGAACTGAATTATAAATTGCAATGAAAAGGCAGATACGAATATTTTTAAAACTTTAAATAGTTTGCACGATAATTTATTATGCACCGTGCCAGTGGCATAACAATCTTTGTTCATCAACAAATAGTTCAATTTGTTTATTTTTAAAAGAGTAACCAGTAGTTTATCGAAAAATATATTGAATCATCTACGTACATTTACAATGCATATTTACCAAAATTCACTATACTAATTAAATTATTTTGAATATTTAATTAAAAATATATAATTATTTTTTTTTAAAAACAACCAACTAAACTATTAAAACTTACATGAAAAACAAACCTCTTTCAGACCCATTGAGTTTGTTGTACAAAACCTAAGCCTCTGGCAAAAGATGCACTGGATACTTCCCTTCGGCTGCAAACACTTTACGCATATCATTTCGATCTGCAATGAATGTTGCTTTGGCAGGTCCAAGAGTCTCAGTAAATACTGGACCCAATTGCTTATGTCGAAAAATATATTGTCTTATGTCTACGTACATTAACAATGCATATTTACCAAAATTCACCATACTAATTAAATTATTTTGAACTTTTAATTAAAAATATATAATTATTAAAAAGACAACCAATCAAACTATTAAAACTTACATGAAAAACAAACCTCTTTCAGATCCATTGAGTTTGTTGTACAAAACCCAAGCCTCTGGCAAAAGGTGCACTGGATACTTCCCTTCGGCAGCAAACACTTTACGCATATCATTTGGATCTGCAATGAATGTTGCTTTGACAGGTCCAAGAGTCTCAGTAAATATTGGACCTAATTGCTTATGTCTTGAGTCAATGTATAAGTGTAATTTTGGACCTCCTCCAGCTCTTATCAAATCTAGTGTAGTGCCTATAAGAGGCAATCCTTTGGGACGGGGAATCGTTTTTGAGGTAACATTCTTAGAATATTTTCTTGGTCCACTGCCACCTAATCTTAAAAGCACCTTCATTTTACTAAAAACTTGATGTCTTGTAACTGAAGAATCGCCCAGTGAATAGTCAGATACTGACTTCACATCTGAAAAACAAATTAGAATTTCAAAACAATGTTTTGAATTTGAACTGAAACAAACATGAGCTTGTCATGACTTATTTATAGTTAAAAATGTCCACCTTAGAAAATCTATAAGTATCATAAAATATTAGTGAATAAGGAGAAACATGATATACAAACAAATAATGTAGCCTATTGATATTTGTTTGTACTACAACTTATTATAATATCTACAACTTATTATAAAACTACAAACTTTCCATCCAGCTAGGTTTATAATAAAACTGTATCATAGATACAAATAAAACTGTATCCATGAGATTTCCCTAATTTTAATAAGAAGTTATTTTTTTAATAAACTTTCCTAATGAAGAGTTGACCAAATCCTTCTTTGCAATACAATTTTGAATAGGTTACAATACTCAGACTTAGACTTAACAATAAGCCTAGTTTAACCACAGTATAAAACATATATATACTGTTTTTTAAAAGAAAAGAGTATTTATATTTTCTTTTTATACTGTATTGTAGTATAAAAAAGAGGTCTGTAATTGAAAAGAATTGAATTGAACCTGTTTTGTATTAAATTCACTAAATAATTCTGTTATAGTTGAGTAAGCCTTTTGTTTTGAAGTATATTTATTTGGCTTTAATTCAAGGTACCGGTAGCCTATTTGAAGATTCATATAAACTGTATTTAAAAGATGTAATACATGAACGTGCATGAAGTTTTTATTTAGGAAATTTGAAGCTCGTACAAAAATATTCACGCTTCCCAGTTGGGCACACTGGAAAAAATATTTTAATAAATGGGTCATAATTACTACTGACTGAACACCTTATAAATTTGTAGTTGCAAGATTCATTGGGAAAAGATCAATTATAAAACTTAATAGTTAGCCACTTTTTGAAAACCACAAAATTTGAAAAGGTTGTCTGAAATGGGTCAAAAATTAACTATATTTTCACCAGAGATGCTTTTTACTTCATGAAAGATGCTTTTTTATTCTGCAGAAATTATGATTTTTACCAAGAAGATCCAGAAAACCAATTCTACAACTTACTATTTTTGACATTTTCTAATTCAATTAATTTTAGTGATTTTTAATCACTTTTTTTAACTCTTATCTTTTTTTATGCTGAATTCGAAAACTATTTTGGTATATAACAATTATTTCTTGAGACATAACACAAAAACTACTTTTTTATGATTAGCAGCCATTGTGCAATCATTGTAAACACCAAATCCTAATCATAAAAACCGGATTTACCCATACTGCCGCTGGAGTAACGGCCAACAGACCGTCCCGCATACAGGCACTCAAATTTAACGCAAATCTTTATAAAGGATAGACCTTACGTAAGGTTTGGTTAAGATAAATTAGGTATGTGGAGTGTTTTTAAATAACTTTTTATAATATAATTTTTTTTTGTTTTTTTCGAAATCAAATTTACAGATTATCTGATAAAAAACCAGTTTTTCATGAGATAAACTGATATCTTCTTATAAACAAACTCAATTTTGAGCACTTCAAAGCAGTAGGCCTAAATTTTAATTATTTTGAACTGACAGGAAACTGAAAATTCAAAGGCCTGTTTACCGTTAGTATTGTTACTTAATAGTTAGGCATTTTATACAGTTTCTTGTCACCTAACAACATTTTTAAATGTTGCCTGAAATGGGTTTAGAATTGGCTGCATTTTCACAAGAAATGCTTCAATTTCTGCGGAAACCACACATTTTAACGAAAAACAAACATCGTCACAACTTTAAGTATTTATGACACAACCCATTATTTCCGTTAATTTAAATGATTTTTTAATCATCTTTTTTATTTAGATATGGTTTTTTTAGCAATACTAATTTGAAAACTATTTTGGGTAGTTATGTATTTTCTTGCCACCTCTGAAAATACGATTTTATGTGGAAAAAGTGGTGAAATACAAGTTTATATCTCTTGAGGAGTTTGATTTCATCCGCGGAAAACTCGTTTTTAACAGAAAAATCGAAAACTATATTTTGATCTGAATGAAAAAAACCAACTTCTTTAAAGATCGTTAAATTTCAATAACTTTTTTTCATTTCTCACGTTTTTTTTATCTGAACACAAATATATAACTATATATTATGGGTCATTCCATGTCAAATCAACACACCCAATTTACATGACCATCTCAGATTTTGCTAAAATTTGGTATAGGCCTACTCATTGTCAGTGATAAGGCTAAGAAAAATACCAAATTTAAAGTTTTTACCTCAGATCGTTTACGATTTACAGCTATGTAAAGTTTTCAAAAACTCCCTAAAAAACGTGAACAGACTTTTTTGAAACTGCTCTAAGAGCAGCCCTAGTTGAGCTAGAGAGCTGGGAGGGGTCCTTTTTCAGCCTTTTTTATGCTCTTTTTAGTGATATACAACAAAGTATACACTGTCATAATGTTTTTTTCAGATTTCAAATTCAAAATTTTAATTTTAATTTACTCAAAAATTTTCAAAAAAATCCTGTAAATAGTTTGTCTTTATGTTAAGAAGTAGTAAACGTTTAAAAATGGGATGACCATGGGTTCATAGTTAAATACGATCTTCAAACTAGTGTGTTTTGCATAACCAGTACAGTATTAAATATATTAATAAGACCATTACCATTACCAAAGCTGCAATCTTCATTTATTAACGACAAAAAAGAAAATTTAAAAAAGTCTGAATTTGTTATCAATTTAGATTTTTCGGAAAATTACTCAATTGTGATTCAAGATGAAGCACAAAGTTTTCACTGGGCAAGCGAATATGTAACAATACATCCTTTTGTAGTTCATTACAAATATGGTAATGAAGTTAACCACTTTAGCTTTGTTGTGATATATAATTGCTTAGAGCAGTTAGAGCACAACACTCCACTCAAAGTCAAACACTGTATCTGTCAATCTGTTTTCTGTGTATACCTTCCAAAAAAAAAAAACAATTGGGTGTGCGTCGGACCACACGGTGCAAGTTATACTTCTTTGGCCATTCTCATACACCCACTCACGCACACAAACAGACAGGATATATAAATGAAATATAAGACATTTTTCAATATTATTCAATATATTTATCTTCAATATATTATACGTGACTTCATTATTATATTATACACCTATATTATCATTATCAGTAATTTCTTCGATTAAATTTCTTCGATTAACAATCGATTAATCGATAGTTCTTAAAAATTTGTTCTTACTTTTCAGCGTGACGCGGTTTCTCGACCAACATCCCATCCCAAAGTGTCTAACGGGCGCAAAGAAGTATAACTTCAATAATTAATAAGCTTAATAATAATAGAATAAGAATTGGGACATGGGAGATTCACAGAAATGTACAATGTATCTAGGCTAAAGGTATTATACGTACGGTACTGCATAAAGAGTGTTGTTTATGCGAAACATGCAAGTTTCAAGATCATATTTAACTATGAACCCATGGTCATCCCACTTTTAAACTTTTACTACTTCTTAACATAAATACAAACTATTTACAGGATTTTTTTGAAAATTTTTGGAGACACACTTTTTGAGTAAATTAAAATTTTGAATTTGAAATCTGAAAAAAAAAAAACTTTTATGACAGTGGAAGAGGAAGTTCCAAGTGAAGACATTTTAGTTAAATGTTATGATCAGTCGCCAGTCGGTGGTACAAACAACGGAAATAGATAAGGAAGAGATTAGTGATGTTTCACCCACAGTAGAATCTGTTATTGTCAATCAAAATAGCTCCAATAGACTGTTTATAACTAACATAACAGACTTTCCCATGTCATGTGTACAGTTATCTGAATATCAAAATAAGGATCCGGAAATTATGGACATTATATACAGTATAAGGAACAACACTAACATGAACTAACCTAACCACTAACCAATGAAAAATATTTTTTTTAAATGTTGTTTTAATGTATAAATATAACAACCGAAGTAAGGATAGGGTTTATTTACCTAAAGAATTAATAAACATGGTGTTTGAATATTATCACACGTCAACCTATGGTGGACATCCTGGAATAGCTAACACTTTTAGAAAAATAAACCAGTACTTTTATATGCCTAATCTACATGAAGATATAAAAAAGTTAGTGCAAAAGTGTGAATTGTGTAAAAAATGTAAAAGTACAAATCAATATTTAAAAGGACCTGTAGTATCAAGTTACTCGAAGCAGCCTATGGAAAAGTTATATATGGATATATTTGGACCATTAACTAGGAGTAGTAAACAAAACAAGTACTTGCTCATTGTTGTGGATGATTTCACAAAATTTAATTGATTATTCCCCATGAAAGAAGTTAGATCCAGTAAGATTCAAGAATTGTTAAATGATCGAATTTTCAGCTTGTTCTCACTGCCTAAAATAATAGTGTCAGATAACGCATCGTACTTTCAATCACAAGAATTAAGACAATTTTTCTTTAAAAAATGAATCGTTCATAAAACGACTATAGGTACCCTATCAGCCCCAGGGTAACAAAAGTGATAGGTTTTTACGCAATTTGAAAGCCATATTAAAATTGGCTGAAATACCATAATAAGCTGAAAGTAAGACGTCACTCTCAGAAAATTTAGAAATAGTTTTTAAAAGGAAAATACCAGTTAAATGCTTTTTGCAGACCGAATCAATATGAGATTGGAATTTTAAGTTACTATCAATTAGGACACCTAAGAACTTCACCATTGTGCTGGGTATTACAGCTTCGTCTGCAATATAATAAAAAATCATATCTGATCTTTTACTGTGGTTAATTTTGAATTCAACAACTGTTGTCTTAGAATTATTGATTTCCAATTTGTTTTGATTATCCCACTGTAGAACAGAACTAGATCCTGTAAATGCTTTGACTTCTAACTCCAAGCTATTATCTTACAGAGTAAGGGTAGTATCATCTGCAAATAGCATGTTGTTGCCCCATTAACTCCTTTGGGAAGATCATTAATGAAAAGGAGAAAAAGAACGGGCCCGAGCACTGACCCCTGGGGAGCTCCCTTGGTCACAGTAAGAGAAGAAGAGAAGGCCTTTTTAAGATCAAAGAATATTCCAGCAGCTACATTACCACTATCGAGATACTGGACGATTGAAGATATAAAATAATGTATTGCAACGACTGTTGATAGGCCTTTCGTAAATCCAAATTGGCTAGGTGAAAGAATGTTGTTTATCTTTACAAAAGCCAGAAGTCTCTTAAGGAACAATCGCTCAAAGACCTTAGATAAAGATGATGTCAGGAAAATAGGGTGATAGTTATTACAATCTTCCTTATGTCCACTTTTAAATATTGGCTTAACAATAGCTTGTTTTAAAGATGATGGAAAAAGCACTAGATGTTCGCGCTCGCCAAATTATTTTACTTCGTGAACATTCGGCCACTCTCAGTCTAAACTTGCTTTTTAGCTAGCGAAGCCAAGTGGCCTATACAAATTTATTGGCCCCTCCCTCCCTCACCCACAGCTAATATCATTGGCGAGGATGGCTCCTCAACTGGCAATCGAAGAGCTGCTGCGCCCAACTATGCAACTGCCTATGCAACTGACTGTGGCATTGCTTGGTTCGTTATTATTTATTTAATATTAAAGAATAGCAGTTTTATATAAGATATTGATGATATTGTAGCGGTAATACTTAAGGAAATGTTTAAAAAGTATATGACAATTAGAGAATAACTTACCGGAGCTTCGCAGCTAGCCCTGAGAAAACGTCCATGAACAAGAATCTTAATTACAATAGTAATCAAACGAAAGAGATGGTAGGAATATTGTAGAATGTGCTAAAAGTAAAATATCAATAATAGTATATTTGACAATCAGAATAATTAAATTTATTTGGAAGTGAAGGAAGGGGCCACATGGTAAACTTTGCCCCGGGGCCACCAAAAGTCTCTGGGCGGCTCTGTTCATTATAAACACTCTTATACCACTGATTCATCCGCCTCAACTGGCCATCTCGGAAATTAGACTTGTGACGTAATGGCCCTTCATGTCCCCCTCATGTCTCATCGAGGCAATTACCTGCGTAGCGTGGGAATGGGAACTAGAGCGAGCACAACCCAAACATTCAAACAGATTCTTCAACTGTGTCTTCATTTGAATTGGCGTTGAAGTATTATATAATTGAAGTATAATTAAGTAATTAAGTATAATTAAGTATAATTGAATTGAAGGTACTACACTGGGGCACTCAGTTTAGTACCTCAGAGAATCTTGACATCCTTTTTATATTTGTATGGATAACTCTGACGACACCATATTTCATGACTTAATTATTAAATTATTTCACAAAACTAGTTACTTTTTAAAAATACAAAACCAGCAATTATACAAACACTATAATATTATATAGAAACCAACCTTGAATTTAAAAGTTGTTCAGATTGGTATGTTCTATAAAACTATGCTTTCAGAATACTATTTCATCCATCCTGATAATTAAATATTAAAACAAAATCTTTATTCTGGGCACTGAAATACTATTTGTACTTTCAAGCCCTATTGTTAAAAAACTATAACTCTTCAAACATTTTTGGTTGACTCATTAATTACTTTGGTTGGCTACAACACTTTTTTACACTGGTCAAACTTACCAGACCAAGAAATAAAAAATTTCCTCGCTTCTTGAAAATTTCTTGTCGCGGGTTTTTAATGATTACAATGAGGTTTTCATTCTAACTTGTATAAATTATTTGTTACTGTCACGTTGTAATAAACAGTTGCCATAATAATACTTGTTTCTTTCTGTAAAAAACGATATGCTACATGTGCACATTAAATTTAGTTTTCTTACTTCAACGAGCGTTGGAATATGGTGGCCCAGTGCTGTAACCCCACTACTTGAGGACAAAGTGTTTGGGAGATTGTAGGTGATAGGTTCCATGCTCGGTCCTCTTAATTAATACCAACACGGCGTCAATGGTTGCCATCGACGTGGACACTACTAGAGAAGTCTGTGGTGTCAGTGGCGGATCCAGCATTTAGCCATGGGGGGAGGCTAAGTTTACTAGAGACTTTCCGCGATGACAGCCTTTAATCCCAGACATGATAGGTTTTAATTCCATAAGAACAATGTTATTTTATAACCGGACATACGATCACGCATATCCAAATGAAACAGTTATTTTTAAACGGATTTCTCAAGCAAATTGCATTTAATCAAGAATGAAATTGCGCATTGGAATTGCTTTGCAAATTCTCAATTTTTTGTAATAAATAAAAAATATTTCGTTTAAAGTTTTTATTTCACCTTTTTTTTCAAAACTAGGCTTATGTGTTCAAAATATGTTAAGCAAACCCAATGCGTAATATGATAACGTTTTAAATTAAATATCATACTCATTTTGTTGTCAATAAATAACGAAAAAATATGGATTCCCAAATAACATTGTTCTTTTGGCTGTGTATGCTGACCAATCGTTCCGGAAAAGAGCGCAGGGTGCACTCTGTAACTATTTAATCCATTGTTTTGATAGACTCCCCACAATCATATGACTGATCTACTTTCAATCCCCATTTATACTCCCATTAATTGCATCTGCCTACGCCAGTTCGGAATCGATTTAACAGTGTCCACTCCCTATAAAGGAGGTTCATCCCACCTACAGGTATTGACGGCTCGTTAATAAGGAACTTATTATGTCCATCAAAACTGTTCCACGCTACGGCCCAGTTAGTATTGGGCGAGAAGTTTGATCTGCTCAAATGGAAAGCAGTACGTAGAGGTGGGTTTTAAGATTTTAAGCGACGGTTCTGACGTGGAAGACCCTATATAATGGGTAGGTGCGGGGCATTTCCAGATCTTTTTGAATTCTTTGAGTAGTGCCTCCTGACGTCTTATCTCTGGAGGAGCTAAATTGCACAGCACTGAAGCCAAGGAAGAAGAGTTGACATGGAAAAACATAATATTACAAAAACATAGATATAAAGAAAATATTCCTATTCTAATTTAATAATGTAATATACAGTAATATAATACGCTAAAAGTTTATATTTGACGTTTGTTAAATAACAATATTAAAATCAGAATACTATTTACAAAACAGTAAATATACAGAGTCCAACACCCAAAGCGAAAACTCACTTCTACTATATAGTCCTACGTGCTGTTTAGTCATTAGTTTAGATTAGGTGGGTCAAAATCACTGTACGTGTAAGGGTAGGCGAGTCACTACCACTGTCTAAGTCTATCACGGGTACTACCCGAGTTGATCATTAGTGATAGCCATGATGATCACGAGTGCTAGCAAACCCATTACGGAGGCTGGCCAAGTTGATCGTGGGTACTACCTAAGCTGATCATGAGTGTTAGCCATGTTGATCACGACTGCTAGCCAAATCCATTACGATGGCTACCCAAGTTGAATAGTGTGGCTGCCTATAAGTTGATCACGAGCTACCTAATTAGGTCAGTGGATACTAAGTAATTGAAAATGCATTTATTTATTTCTGTCAAACGTACAGGTCTGGACAGGCAAAATAAGGAATATTTGGAGAAGATGAATGGGTTAGGGCCACTGATGGCAGTGATTCCAAAACAGAAGCGAATGCGTTTAAGTACTATAATAGTAAAAGTAGTGAATACTTTTATTTGAATGCTTATTCGAATACTACTGGGTATACGAATCCAGAGTATTCGCTACTGAAAAGTATTTGCTAATCCCATCACAAGATTTAACCCTACTTCCCAACATACAAAATTATGTTATACGAATACAACCGAGGATACATGAATGAAACAGTCCTCATTTGGTGCTCCCGAGACTCAAGTCTCGGTGAACGCTGTTGCCAAATTGTTACAAAGCCTACGCCCTACAATTAATTAGACGGCTCTCATAGCTTAAACTATTAGTTCTAGATAAAATCTTCAGTTAAAATAATTAAATTTATCTCTTTTTTTAAACTTTCTCCCTAACAAACTTACCTGACCAAATAATAAAAATGTTTCTAGATGTCCATTTTTTCTTTGTGTTCAATAACAATGCTTCAAATATAAAAAGCAGTATACAATTTATATTACGCATACGTATAGTGTATATGTATATAGTGTTGTTTTTTATTCTATTCTAATCTTGATTATAAATATGTATTTATTATTATTATTTAAAATAAGGATCGTCGGTATACAAATCTATTGAAGTAGATTTTAGCATGTATGAAGGATGAAGAAGAGATAAGGCAAAAGCAGGTGTATTTTCGTATGAGAATCTAACATTCAATGATACAGTTAAGGAGTCAAGATAAGGGATGATCAACGACCGTCTCCAGTATTTAATTGCAGTCTCGGATGGTGGATTACTTCTGTGTGATTGCTTTTGAACAATACGTGGAACTGTCAACTCAACACCAACGTTCTCCGCGATATCATGCGATTTTTTAAGTAATTCATCAGAAACATGTTTAATATCTTGTCGATCCTTCTCAATTAAATAAAGTATTTCACCAATATGTTTTCTCACCATTATCAAATCCATATTTTTACCCTGTAGAACGTTCACAATAGGTTCTAAAATTGCAGAGTATTTTGCAATCAAGACTAAGCCTACGATGAAAATTGGTTTAGTAACTGCACAGTGCAATTGATAGGCAAATTTTCTTGTAGCATAGTTTCCTTCAACTGAAAGATGATCTAGTGCATTGACGATTTCATGGAAGCTGTCTGAAAACTTTCTAATGCTCTTGTACTTCTCAGACCATCTGGTCTCACACAGTCTTGATAGATTAGGAGCCGAATTCCTGCGGGATGGTGACTCACGAAAGAAGGATATTACATCCTTAACTGTTGCAATTAAGCTTCTTATATCCGGTAATTTGCTAGCATCATTTACCACAAGATTTAATTTGTGGCTTGAGCAATGAAAAAAAACAAAGATTTATTGTACTTTTTCTTCAAAATAGCCTGTACACCACCTTCTTTTCCAGCCATCGTAGAACATCCGTCAAATCCAAATCCAACACAATTCTCTGCTGAAAGATTCTGTTCAACTAAAAATTGCTGAATTGCACTAGCTATTGTAGAGGCATCTTGAGATTTTAGCTCAACATAACCTACAAATTCCTCTCTGATTTTTTCTTGATTTTCATCATAAAACCTCAATCCTATAGAAAGCTGTTCTTTTCCAGCGATATCTGCTGTTTCATCGGCCATTACAGCGTAAGCTTTTGCTTGTTTACAATCTTCAATAATCCTTTCTTTGACAACTTCAACACATAATCTTATAATCTCATTTTGAATTTTTTGTGAAGTATAGATTGCATTTTTTCGACATCTTTCCAAGTGACTCTTTAGCTTCTCATAACCACAGTCAATTCTCAAATTTAAATTTAAAACCCCCTCATCCCCTTCCTTTCCTTTAAGTGGCAAATCGTGATTTCCACAAAATATGATGCAAGAAAAAATAATTGATGACAATATTTGTTTGTTTTCTTCGATCATCTTCTGGTGACCACTTTGCAGCTGTACATCAACTGGTACATTTTCAAGGAACGCTTTTTCAGCAGCTGTTGAAGTTTTGTGGTAGTGACTGCCAACATGCTTTCTACAATCTTCGTGTATATCTTTAAACTTCATATATGGTCTTACCATGAATGACCCCAAAAATCCTTGAACTGTAGCAATATTAGGAGGAAAAAGAACACAGTAAATACATAAAGCACCTTTCAAACGACAAGAGTACGCCAACCAATGAGTCTATAGATCTAACCAGTGGCGGTTAAATTTTCTTTTCAAATGGCTGGCATCAGAAACAAAATCGTAATTTGATAGTGGTACCCAGGGATTTGTAAGCAATTCCTTCTTTTTTTCTGGTGTCAACTTAAGAGCATGTCCAACATAACAACCAATGTCATTTTCATGGTAGCCATCAAATTCTTCACTCGTTTTGGATGATCCAGGGACAGCTTTAGGTAGTGGGAATGAATTACTAGAACTAGACCCTTGTTCCATATTATCTATCCATATCCACATAGAATTCGATGGTCTGGTATGTTTAGTTCCATTTTCATCGCCATCACTGCTTCCACTTCCAGCACTGCCATTTTGATCCTTCTTCCGTTTGAGAGGTTTTCTGCCTGAAAATAATAGAAATTGACGTAATATTTTAAAAAAAAGTAGCCATCCCATAACTCTAGTGTAGCAATAGATTTTCCTGCAAACAAGACATATGACAAATTAGACCCATCCAACATAGAGTATGCCGGAGTGCTCTGATGTCACTAATCAATTTGTCCTACCATAGTTATTATTATCAAGTACAATAAAAATGGCCGGCACTTTCAGCATATTTACCACGATGCGATATATTGGACCGTGCATCGAAAGGGTTAAATGACTTAAATGAGCGGACAAAATCGACGGATTCTTAAGACCAGTGGTACAAAACATTTCAACAGACTGGTAAACAGCAAGTGATATTTCATTTTTCATTTATTTCTTTAATTGTTCCCATATAATTTTACATATTTTGGCCCTGTTTAAAACAACAGGGGCTTTTTTGTATAAACATAATCGATTACATTTTCTTAATTAATTACTAAATGGCACTTAAGTAAACAAACAAATAAAATTCATATCATGGAGTGAAGATAGAAATTTATATTTTTCAATTATTCCACAGTAGGTTATATTACAGTAGGTCACCTTACTTTAGGCGATTTTAAACATAACTCCTATATAAGTGAGCACTGTTCTAAAAGAATTGTAATTAAAGAAAATAAATTATAATATTATAGGATACTATTGTAATTAATTTTCTATTATAATTATACAGGGGAAAAAGGTATAGAGCACAGTGTTCAGTATAGAACCAACCACGGTAGGTAAAACCACCCTCGGGCTCATTTAATTTTGGCCTAAAAGAACACTCTCTGATCAAATACAGGCCTATATATAAACATAATCAATCATCCTAATCCCCACTTAGTTTCTAGATATTAATATATCTCTATAAATAAAAGTAACATTTTACTTTTAAATAAATGTTTTCATTTTATTTCATACAGAAATTATGAAACTTACCTTTTTGGAGCTAGTTTCTTATATCCATTTAGGCAGCTTCAGTGTTCGTGTTCCCAAACATAAACAATAAACATACAGGTAAATTATAACTGGATTCGAATCAAATAATTGGTTGAATTTAAAAAGTATAAAAGTAAGTAGTAATTATCAACACTTCAACTATAATATTAAACTGATCAACTAGCTGTGGACGGCTCACTCAATTTATAGCAGCAAACGCAATGACTAACAACACAGAACTTACTGAATATAAGGGGAGGGAAGAGACTCTACTCTCTTATTGGCTGCTGCCAGTGACGCTTGTAGACTCTTCTAGAACCCGCTAGAGACCTCTCTTTCACTTGAATCTCAACGAACTAGCTGTCATAGTTCCTCTACTTGTCACTAGGAGGTAGGTGGCACTAGATCACAGATCATTATTGCGAGACGGAGATGTAGAGTAGGCCTACTATAATTTTTCCATGTATAATTTTTCTGGTTTCCGATGGAAAATAATGTTGTACGATTCTACCATTTACCATCGATGTCTTCTCCGTAGTCGTCAAGACCAGGGAATCGTCAGAGTTGTAGTGTTGAGTGTTGAGTGAGCTTCAGCCCTATTTATGCTCATCAAAGAATTCTGTTAATTTGTAATATGGCCTATCAATTAGATAATTTTTTAATGTTGTAAGAAAGTTTTTATTATGGAGTTGTAGTTTTAAATTTTGTGGTAGTAGATTGAAGATTTGTATAGCCATAGCTTTAGGGTTTTTACTTGATTTTGTTAGTCTGTGATGCTCTGAGTTAAAATTGGTCTTTACTCTAATATTGTATTTGTGGCATTCTGATCTAAGTGTTGGAGGATTGTTTTTTATGAGTTTGATTAGTTCTAGGATGTATAATGATATTACGGTTAGAATTTTATTTTGGATGAAAAGGTTTTTGCAGTGTTCAAGGTATTGGGTTTGTTCTATGGCCCTGATTGCGTTCTTCTGTTGTTTCATTATTGATGTTATTAGGTATTCATTTGCTCCTCCCCAGGCGATTATTCCAAATCGGAGATGTGATGCAAAGAGAGCATGGTATGCTATTAGTGCTGTGTCTTTATTTGTGATTTCTCGGAGTCTGCGAAGGGCGAAAGTAGTAGAGGCTAGCGTTTTTTCTAATTTAATTATGTGTGGTTCCCATTTTAGGTTTTCGTCTAGTGTTATGCCGAGGAATTTGGTTGATCTTGCGGTGATGATTTCGTTGTCTTTGGGTATTTCTTGTATATTTTGGGGTTTGGTGGAGAAATTAATGTGAATTGTCTTTGATTTATTGATGTTAAGTTTAGTTGATTAAAGCCAATTGTAGCTTGATCCAGTAGTTCATTTATTTGAGTGTTTTCAGGTAAAGTCTTTTGCAGGGGTCTTAGAATAGTGGTATCGTCGGCAAACATTATACATGTGCTATTCCCTGGTAGGAGTTCTGGGAAGGAGTTGATATATATTAAGAAGAGTAGGGGTCCTAACACTGATCCTTGGGGTATTCCTGATATTGTTTGTTTTAATTTTGACCTGGTTTTTATTACGATGTTTTGGGAAAGTTGTTCAATTTCGATGAGTTGATATCTGTCCGTTAGGTAGCTGGTAAGCCATGAAAGTGCTTTGTTTTTAATATTTAGAGTTTTAAGTTTTTTAATTAGTGTTGTTCTGTCAAGGCTGTCGAAGGCTTTACGAAGGTCGATAAATAGGCCTGAGGCTTCATGTTTATTTTCCCACATATTGGTTATGGTTTCGCATAGTTGGGTGAGGGCTGTATTGATGCTTTTTCCTTCTCTAAAGCCGTGTTGATTATTTGAGATTGTGTTGGAGCTTTCTAAAAAGTTTGTAAGTTGTCTGTTAATTATTTTTTCCAGGTATTTAGATAAGGTTGGTAGTATAGAGATGGGTCGGTAGTTTTCAATGCAGTTAATGTCGCCTTTTTTATGCTTAGGATAAACTATGGCTTGTTTCATTTGTTTGGGAACAGTCCCTTGTTTAATTGATGTGTTTATGATATGTAAGAAGGGGTCGATAATCTCATTTTTGCAGTGTTTGAGGATTTTGTTTGATATAGAATCCAAACCCGCCGAGTTTTTGGGGGGCATGGTTTTGAAAAGTGATTCTAACTCCGATTTGGTGATGATTTTGAATTGCTGGAGGGATGGGCCTAGGGTGGAATTAGAGTCTGTCGGGAGTATTTGTGATCCAATTTTGTCGTCGTTAGTCTGTGAATGGTTTTGGCCCATAGATATGAAGAATGAATTAAATTGTTCCGCAATACTTCTGGGGTCTGTTATATCAGTTTCATTAATTTTTAATGTTAGGTTATTTTGAGTTAGTGTGGATTTTGTTCTTTCTTTGTTGATTATATTCCAGATGTGCTTATTTTTATTTGATGCTTCGTTTATTGTTAAGATGGTAAAATCTGATTTGTCCTTCTTTACTTTTTGATCATAAGTTCTTTTGAGTCTAATGTAGTTATTTTTGTCTTGATTGTCATTGGTCAAGTAGTATTTGCTTTGCGCTAATGAGAGAGTAGATTTAAGCTTTAAGGTTTCTTGAGTCCAGAATTTTTTATTTTGGTTTAGTTTGAAAGGTTTGTAAGTGTAGGGCATGATGGAATTTATCTCTTCCTGAAGGGTTTTTGAAAAGATATTGTACTTTTCATCTATTGATGTCGCTGCGTAAATCGTATCCCAGCTTATTTTTTTTAGGTTTATTTGTAAAATGTCTAGGTTATTTTTAGAGACTGATCTGCTGTACCGTAGAGTTGGTTTGTTGTCTTTAGCAGGGCCTGAGATTATTGAGCAGCTAATACCCAAATGGTCCGATATTGTATTACTATGTGTCATCACCTTAATACTTTGTTTTGGGAGGTTAGTGATGCATGTATCGATGCTAGTAGCCGAGGAAGGAGTGATTCTAGTGATTGGGGTGTGTGGGATAGTTAGATTATGTCCCAGAAGAAAATTATTGAAGTTTATTACATTTTTATCTTGATCAAGTCTGAGGTTTATGTTGAGGTCTCCAAGGAGAATTACTTGTTTTCTTTTATTTGTAAATTTTGATAGTAGTGTCCCGAGGGATTCCTGAAACAGTTCCAAATTGCTTGAGGGCGGTCTATAGGCTCCTATAATAACAATGCTTTTGTTTTTATTTAAGAGTTCAATAGCTGTGATTTCTGCTATTAGCTCTTGGCAGATGGGTTTGGTGTCGATGATTTTAGTTTTAGCAGTTAGTTCATTTAGGGCATAAATTGATATTCCTCCCCATTTGTTGTTGGATCTGGAGAAGCTGGTTATTAGGCTATAATTAGTAATGTTTGTTTGTTTAAGATTTTGGTCAGATAGTCCGTGTTCGGAGATAATTAGAATATCAGGTTGAATTTGATTTAGATCTATGGTAAGTCGGTCAATTTTCTTGTGAAGGCCTCTTTGGATGTTTAGGTGGAAGATTTTAAAAGCAGGCTTGGCACTGTGGTTGGGCCTCAAAGTCGCAGGTTTCTTAATTTTGGTTATGCTGAGAGGGTGACTGGCGTCGTCAAGTAGTTTTTTCCATCAGGGCTTTCTGTGGAATTACTCAAGTTGGTTTGTGTTGGGCTCTGGTTGTGGCAGGTGGCATTGTGTTTCATCTCTGGCATGTGGAGAGCTTGTTGTGAGTTGTCGGGTGGGTCGTAAGCAATCTGGGTAGCGTCGAGAATTAAGTTTGCTAGGGCAGTAGCACCGTATTTATTTGGATGGGTTCCGTCAGGCCTATAGTGGTGGTCTGAGGTAGCTGGCTTAGTGTCAATGTAGTTTATTTTTAGATTAAGGCACATGAATTTAAGTGCTTCATTTATGCCATCGACATGTCTGTCACGAATATCTCTTCGGTAGAGGATTCCATTAATGTACCATTTAGTATCAGGGAAGAGTTTTTGTCCTGCGTCGATAGCATACCACAGAGGGCGCATGAGATGATTTGGGGTGATAGCGTTTGCTAGATCATTAGATCCGAAGTTAACTATAACTTTTTGCGGGAGAGTTTCAGTGTTGTTGATAAAGTGGCTGAGATTTTTTATTCTACCTCCCGGAATTACGTAAGTCAGAACATTTGCTTTAAAGTTGTCTTTGATCATGCTGGCCGCCGCTCGGAGAGTGGAGTCGCCTATCAGGAGCGCTTCAGGAGGGCGAGTGCTAGGGTTAATGTTCAAGTTGTTATTTTGCGAGGGTTGGCTAGTAGTTTTGTGTTGTCTAGGCCTAGTGGGGTCAGTGGTCTCTATTTGAGTCTTAGGGATGGTTGTTTGTGGTTCAGATGTGTTTTTGATGAGGTCATGTATGGTTTCTTCAAGTTTTTGAATTACTTCCATTTTTTTGTAATTGCTTCAGAGAGCCTAACATTCTCAAGTTTTTGGGAGGTAAGTTGGTTATTAAGTTCCTTGTTATCAGTCATTAGTATTTCGATAATTTTGTTCAGTTGCTGATTCAGATTACAGTTATTTTGGTCTACGGATTGTTCAAGGATTGTGTTGTCGCGGATTTCAGTAGATGTTCCAAGTGGGTGCAAGTTTTTGCAGTCTTTACAAGACCAAGTGAAGATGAAGTCTCCTCAGATCATTCGTTTATATTGTCTTTCTGTTACGCAAGCGCATTTGATGTGATACCACTTTGGGCAATCGCATGCTACGGCTTTTGTCTCATCGGTTATTATGATCCCGCAGATGGCGCAGGGAGCGTCATTAGAGTTTTGAGTATTACTTAGTGTGCTTTGGCTTTGGGGGCTGGGAGCTGTACTTGTCTGGGATGTAGATACAGGGCCTGGAGCCTGTGAGTTGTCCTGTGTAAGCATAATGGTAGGGAATAGGCTAGGTGAAAAATATATTTTTTTTTTTTTAGTTGTGTCTGGTTTAGGTAGGTTAGAGCCGTTAGAGGAGTTGGCCTGGTCCCTGTAGGCCTAATCTTGTGTGTGAGAGTGTTTTGAGGGTAGGCCTAATGTTTAGTTGTCCTAATTTGATTTTTGCCTAAATGTATTAATTAAGTAGGCTAATTCGTTGTTTATTATTATTATTATTATTTTTTTTTTTTTTTAATATATATTTTTCATTTTACTATTTTTTTGGTGTTTATTGTTTATTACGTATGTTTCTCCTATAAGAGATATGCTTTAGTGTGTACAAAGTGAGAGATGCTTAGTTTTATGCCACATAGGCCTATGTCTAATTTAGGTGGAAAAAATTAAAAATTAAAATTAGGCTAGAAATTGATTTGATAAGTTAGTTTGCTCACTCAACTGAAGTTCTTGAAGCTTCTTCACTGCTTTGGTAGATTTTCTATGATGGTTTGTTAGAAAATGAAAATTACTATAGACTAATAATTACTTTTAATTGATAAGTTTCAATGACATAAGTATTTTTATTATTAAAATAGTTATTTCAAGTGTTGTACTGAATTCCAACAACAAACTTGCATATAATTTACTAGCTGTACCCACCCGCTTCGCCGGTCATAATATTGAGTTTGATTTAGAACCTACTAGGTGAAAGAATTCGAGCATTTTTGCTTCTTCTACCCATATTAGATTTTTTAGGAGGCATGTCATAAAAAGTAAACTGCAAAACAAATAATTATTTATTTTTTATTTTCACGTTTCACCACATGTTTTAATTACCGAGGAAAAAAGGTTAACACCAAACACAGATCACCCGATCAAGTAAAAGTAGTGTGTGCTACACTCTCAAGGTGAAATGTAGAACTACAATAAATCAAAACATATACAGTACTGTTGTTGTGAGAACTTCAATCTGCTTATGGCATGTGAAACTACATTAAACCACACAGTCATATGTTTTTTGTAAACAATTCAGATTCTCCATTTGAATAACATGGGATCTTTAGGAGCCTGTGGGGCGGAACCCTGTGGACGGATCTGCATCAAACTTTACAGAAATCATCTCGGGAGTATACAGGACAACATCCTAAAGTTTCATGGCGATCGGTTGGATGGTTTGGCAGCCTATAAAATTCCAAATATATATACAAACATCCTCTTTTATAAATATAGATTACAATTTGTTTGCTTCCAGGGGGTGGGGGCAGCCGCCCCCTGCCCCTTTCTGGGTACGCCCTTGCCCTATGACATGGACACTCTCCCAGTATCACTCAACAACGTCCCTTTACCTCAAGAAGATTCTGTAAAATATTTAGGTTTACATCTGGATAAGTGATTGAATTGGAGAACACATATATGGCATAAAAGCCTGCAACTAATATTAAATCCCAAAAACTGTCATGGCTTCTGAACTACAAATCAAAACTTAGTAAACCTAACAAAATTCTTCTTGATAATATGACATTAAAACCTGTCTGGACTTATGGTTTGAAACTTTGGGGGACGAGTAGTGAATCAAATAATGAGATCATTCAACGTTTTCAGTCCAAGACTTTAAGAACAATCATTGGTACTCCATGGTTCATTTCAAACAGAACAATAAACAATAACCTTCAGATTTTGTTGGTGAAAGAAGAGATCAAGTGGATTAGTTCAAAATAACAAGAAAAGTTAAACCACAATGAAAATTACCTTGATCTTAATTTGCTTGATAACTCAAAGATTTAGAGCCTGCCGTACAGATTTTAAGATTCTCATTCAATGACTTTTCTGGTGCACTATTTCTGAATAGTCACCTATTCACGTGCTTGTAAAATGCCATATGTTTTACTTATTGTTATGCTCAATTTAACAGGATTGATTGTAAAATAAAACAGAGTTAATCATTAAAAAAATTATTTACAATTTCCAAAAATAACAGAGTTATATAAAAGTTTTTCTTATATATGTGGTCTGAAGATTTCTTTTACCAAGACAGTCGTTACGATGAATTTATAAACGTATTAAAAACAACCAGGGGTCCATTCTAATTAAAACCAAGATACAATATCAAAAGTAAAACAATAAACGGAATATGTTTGTGAAAAAAGTTCCTAATAGTTTTATGATATATTCAGGAGCCATGTTAATTTGGCGTTTGACGTGTACGGTTCTTTACACAATATAAATAGAAATATTTTATTGTGTAGTTACAAAATACATTGTATTGCAATCATCAATAGGAATTAAGCTGCTTGATTAAATATCTATTGATTAAAAGTTTTGTCCATTCATGCTTCATCGAAATAAGAGGCATTCATACAATAGTAACATGCACTCCAATTCTCATTTATTCCAAATTTTCCCACTCTAGCCTCTCTGTCGGTCAGCCAATTATAAGGTCTCCCAACTATGTGCCATGAACTCGTCTGTACTGTAAAATGCTTTTGAAATCAATGCAGTTTTCAGACGAGCTTTAAATGCCTTGGGCATTGTGGCACTTTTAATCGAATTTGGTAACATGTTGACAAACTTAACCCCTGCCTGTGAAGGAAATCGTTCGTAAGCTACCATCCTGTGTCTGCCAGTACGGTAGTTTTCCCTACCTCTAGTGTCGTACGAGTGTATTTCGCTACCTCTTACGGGTTCACATTTTGACATGAAAAACATTGATGTTTCCAAAATGTAGATGCAGGGAAGCGTCAACAGTTTGAGATTTTTGAATGCTGGTCTGCACGACTCTCTCCATTGCAGTTTTGCAATTATACGGACCGCTTTTTACTGCAAGGTGAACATTCTATAAAAGTGAGTGCTTGCACAACCTTCCCATAAGACTACTCCGTAGGAAAGGTGTGGGTATATTATTCCATAATACGCCGTCATCAATACCTGAGTTGGGCAGTATTTGGACAGCTGTCTCAAAACGTAAATTCCTGAAGACAGCTTTGAGCAGACATTGCCGTCGTGGATATTCCATGTCAACCCTCGATCGAAGTGTTTTCCAAGGAATTTAGTCGACAGCATTTCTATGACCTCGGTTTTGTCTAACATGACAGTTGGACTCAGTGCTGTGTCCATTTGTCGTAGGCAGAATTTTATGAAAGTTGATTTTGTTGGATTAGTTATAAGATTGAGCTCATTGAAATCTTGGATAGAATTATTTAGCTTGGTGAGTCATGATTTCCAGTTCATTCTTTGATTCCGCGCTGAAACATAGAGTCGTGTCTTCTGCGTACTGGACGAGTTGTCCTTGTTGTAGCAATGAGCCAACACATTAACATACAACAAAAATAGCAATGGAATGAGAATGGAACCTTGAGGGATTCCATATCTCAGACACCCCTCCCTCGATTGTATGTCCGAAATCTTGACGAATTGTTTTCTATTACTGAGATACGACTTGATCCAACTAAGTGGTACTCCTCGTATCCCGTAGTGTTCTAGTTTGTAAAACAGGGTGTTATGATCAACACAGTCCTTTGACTGTATCTTGTATCTTGTTGATCATAACACATGCCTTTGCTTTTGATAAGTCAAGAAACACACTTAGTGTGTCTTTTTGACTTTCCATTCCCTGCAATATCTTGTCAACTAGACGCACCACTGCGTCTACTGTTGACTTCGCACTTTGAAACCCGAACTGGTTATTAGATAGTAAATCGTTTCTCGCCAAAAATTTGACTATTTCCCGTTCCCACGCTACGCAGGTAATTGCCTCTAGGAGACATGAGGGGGAGTGACGTCATCAAATTCTCACAAGGCTAATTTCCGAGATGGCCAGTTGAGTCGCATGAATCAGGGGGGTATAAAATTGTTTATAATGGTTCCTACTAGGTTGCTCTGCCTCCGCTCCGATTTTTACTGTCTGGCTGGGATGAGACTGTCTCGTATAATGGAAGGTCTATGATAATATACTATTGGCTAGTTTGTAACGTCAAAGTGACGTATGCTTCCACTAGGGGGTTACTTTTCCAGGTTCTACTTTTCAGACGCCCCGCTTTCAACCCGGCCCGATTATAGTATAATAGTAGGTCTTTGGTATTACAGATCCTCATGTCTGGACTAGTATAATTCGTACTAGTTATTCAACTCCTGCTCAACTGCGATTAGGGCGTGTTACTCCTAGAAGGTTGAGTTTTTTTTTGGCAGTTTGGATTGCATTGTTTGTGTTTTCTTTTTGTGTGTATCTGACAAACTGAAACCATTAGTTTACTATCTAGTAAAATCAAATGCTGAAATTGACTGACGATTGACAGTGACAGAGGAGGTGTGTGTGTGTGTACTGAAGTTGAAGACTGACTCATTGACTTAATCTGTCAGTGCATTGGAATATCGAGGTTCTACTTTTATATTTGGTCGTAAATAAGCAAAATGTTGTTTATTAGATGTTGAGGAGAGCTGAAAATGATTGTAAATCACTTAATTGTTGCATGCGTTCTGTCGTGCTTTAAAGTTTTCTGCCTAGGTGATACATACAAGATTTGTAAGTAAGAGCCTTGTACTCATTGTTTACTCAACCTATCATTATTTTAGTATTAATTTTTAGCGCAACCCAAATTATTTGGAAGGCATATATTGATATTAAACAGTAAAATATTTTTAAAAAGAGCCACATTTTAAGTTAACATTGTCCATATAAGTCTAGGTCCTAGACTGCTTTGACTGTTTAGTATAGGTTAGGTTAGGCCAAATTAATCTAATGATAATTTTACACAATCAGTGTTATGTACGTAGTGGCAGACCACTAGCTTGGTATTTTATATTATATCACTGAAGCTATTAAAACTCACTATATAACCTATTCTTGATCAGAAAGAAATTCCGCACAATTTGAGTATATCTACCTACAACGACGAGTGTGAAACTGCCCAGTATTTCCATCCAGGAAAAGGGTAATTTTTGACGGAATTACAAGAAAAAAGTTAGGCTAAATATTTCTCTAATTCTAGTTTTTATGAGCAATACTGTTTCCTACACATTAAGACAATTGCAAGGAAGTAAAAAAAGCAAACATATATTACCCAATTGGAAGAATATTACAGCAAATTTCTGTAGGTGTGTTGCCGACAACCATAACCTCACTTCAGTAAACACACTATCAAATTAGCTACTCACTTAATCACATATTTCTAAGTACAGTCAGTTGTAAAAACGTTCGCGCAAATAACTTTTGAATATAGGAAGTTTCACCCTCGGGTAGTACTTAACCAAATACCTATAGAACATTAGTTGGGCCACAATGTTTATATTTTGAGACATTTTCTGGTAAACTTAGCGCATATAATGTTGAGTCGCCCAGGTTCTAAAAACTTCCGCGAAGCAACTTTTTGGTCATGGCACGTACCCTCATGGGTAACACGTTGACTGCCATGAGGGCCACCGGTGACCCACACAACAATTTTAGCTCACGCCTTGAGGGCCACCGGTGGCCCTCACTAGATTTCAGCCTGGCGCCACAGCTGTTTCTACTATAAAGTTCAATATTCATTGTTCCGAGTTCTGTTTTACATGCAACCCGAAATGACCCCCCCCCCCCAGTACAGAAATAGCCGACATCCGGTCTTTTGCCGCCATTTTGTGAAGTTGATTAGGTACACCGGTGGCCCTCATGGCTTGGGGGCGAAAGTTTCCATATGCCATATGATATTATGTTTCAGCTGTTTTGTTGTGATGTTTATATTTTCTTCCCGCACGCTGATCAGCTTTTGAGGTTAGGTGTTTAGTAAGTGACATTGATTCTTTTTGTGACAGAAACTAGTCTGTCTAAATGTCGTAAAAACTAGTTCAAATATATAAAAACTTATGTAGGGTTGCTTTATTTAAAAACTAGAGGACTGTTTTCTATCATATTTTATAAGCTTTCAGAATATATCATTAAAAATTACGTAATACTAAAAATGGCGCTAAAATTTGTGTTTGATTTATAAAAGACGCGGGGGCCACTGGTGGCCCACATGGCGTCAGGCGGACATATTAGTTTTACTATGGCGGCCTCAGAATGACACAATAAATTATCTATGCTGACAGTCAACGTGTTGATATAGTAGACTGAGTAGGCCCCATTTAATTTTGTAAGAGATATTTACCTGTAATAGCGCAAATAACAGTCAATCGCCTATTTCAAAGTGCTCTAAGTTCTAAAAACTTCCACGAAGCAACTTTTTGATCATGGCACGTTGTACCCTCGGGTTGTACCTTTCTTAATATAGTGCACTGGGTAGGCCTCATTTAAATTTGTAAGAGATATTTACTGATAAACTTAGCGCAAATAACGGTCAGTCGCCAAAATTGCCTATTTCAAAGTGCTCAAGGTTTTTAAAACTTCCGCAAAACAACTTTTTGGTCATGGCTAGTTGTACCCTCGGGTAATACCTTTCTTAATATATTAACCCTTCGAGGGTCACAAAAAAATTGACTCAAATTACCTATTTTTTGTGTTGGGGTAAAAAAATTTTTCATTAAAATCCATTTAGTTAACATTTGTAATACTAAACTATGACAGAAAAACACACATTTTCATCTAAATAATTTTTTTAACCATTTTATGGGGGTTTTCTGTATGCGGATATAACCGTCAATGACCCTTAGCAAAAATTTGTGTAGCGTATAAAAACGTCATTGACGTTTGGGGATTGGTTAATAAAACCATTTGTTATACAAAACAAACGTATTTTATTACTTTGGAACAATGTACTGAGAAAAAAGTTGTAACATGTTTAGTAGGCTAAGTAATAGATATTTGATTACAGTTATAGTTTATTGTTCATTCACATAGTCCTTCATTGTGTGGTAAGCTTCAAAGCAGCTGTCAGGGTGAAGAAACGGCTTGCCGACACGTTTTGCAGTAGTAGATGGTTTCTTTTCGCTGTTTTTTCTTGGAGCATATGTGGCATCGGCGACTTTTTGCCTCTCTTCCAAGAAGATGAAGCTTTCCGTTGAGCCCCTTTGTTCGGGAGCTACAGCAGCTGGACGGCCAGGCCTCCTCTTCCCAGGGTTGCTGAAGTTTGCTGCAACACGCTCAGCCACAAGCGCTTCAATGAGCTTCAATCGAAATGCTTTGTGCTTCATAGGTCTTTTCCCACAAGAGATTTGCTTTTCCTTGTACAAGATGTAACTGTTTACAACGGAAACCTCAAGTAACAAAAAAAAAAACATTTTTCGATACCACTTTCTGCTTCTGCGCATGAATTGGTAGTTAGAAATGTAATGATCACTCCTATCAACCCCTCCCTTGTGCTTATTGTAATCAGTGATACAATTTGGTTTCATTGTTGGAGGCTGATCAGGAAACTTGTTTGGAACAGGTGACATGTCTTTCTTACTAACACTGTGCTTGGTTGTAATCATCGTAACAGGTCTTTTGTCTTTCCAGCACAGGACTGCAACATTTTGTTTCCTAAACGATTGAAGTTCTCCTTTTTTCATCTTTTTTGCCTGAAACTTCGGCCTGTTTTTCCTATTTTGCATAACTGTACCAGTAATATACATTTCTTTCTTCCTAAGTTCCTCGGCAAGTTGGGGACTGTTATAGTATCTATCCACGTACACGTGGTATCCTACGGGTTTGCTATCAGGATCTTTGATAAGGGATTCACAAAGTTCAGACACAATTTGAGTGGTTTTCAAAAGCTCCGACCCCGGTATGATTTCTTGCTTGCCTACATATGGCATGAAATTGTACACATACCCATTGTTACTGTCTCACAAAACGTATACTTTGAGGCCAAATTTGACTGGTTTTTGGGGATTATAGACCGGAAACACAGCTCTACCTTTGAAGGAAATAGTGCTTTCGTCCACTGCAACATGAGATGAGGGATTGTAGAAAAGCGTGCACTTTTCTTTTAGATGATTTACTAAAGATCTGATTTGCAAATCTCGATCGGGACCAGTCTCGTGCGAAAAATGTAAGTTCCATAAGTACAGTAGGAACTTATGTTGCGAAAAAACATCGCCAAAAAACTGCATTCGCTCAGCCCATTTGACAGAAAAATATTCCTGTATTGCAGTCCTAGGATGGATCCCCATGTTCAAAACAACTCCAAGTAAAGCTTTCAAATCTGACACCTTCATGTCTGACCATTTCGTAAATCTGCTTTTAGGGCTTGTGACTTGAGCTTTTCGATTGTTGGCAAAATGATTAGTTTCCTCACAAATTTTATCCAACAATACTTCATTGAAAAATAAGCTGAAGTACTCTAACGGAGTTGTATTAGCATCAAAATTTTCGGGAAGAACTGGACCAGGATCAATTATGTTTGTTTGTATTGTGTACTCACTGGACCGTCGTCATCTTGAGTGATGTCAACCCAATTCTCATCTGGGCTGTCTTCACTTGAATCAATTATCTCCCCATCACCATCTTCATCGTTTCCATCAATTTCACTTCCACTCATTGGTCCCTCTCCGCCAAGTTCACTTCCACTATTTTCATCAACCTCCATGTCACCAGCAACACTTGAATCATAAAATAAATCACCCTCCGATACTGATCTGTCCAACCACTCAATAATGTCACCTTCATCAGGATTGAGCGCCATTCCGCAATGCAAAATGAAACGATACAATACACTGACTACAGACAGACATACACAGTGCGCAGTGTGACAAGCGACTGCCTCGTTTGGCGCCGACGCTCACTGAACAAAGAAACAAGGTCAACACCCCACTTCTCACCACACGCCAGCCACTCCCTCTACCCCCCCCCCTCCACCACGCGCAATACCACAGCCACAATCCTCCCGCCAACTTCTTTACATCTTATAAATGCCGTATTGGTAACATTAAAAATGTGACACTTCAAAAACACAACTATTTATTTATTTATAAAATGTGCGTTTATAACCGTCAATGTCTGTATAATTAGGTGATGTGGATATAAACGCGACCCTCAGGGGAAAGTTAAATAGGCGGATATAAATGTCAATGACCCTCGAAGGGTTAAAACCTTGAGCACTTTGAAATAGGCGATTTTGGCGACTGACCGTTATTTGCACTAAGTTTACAGGTACAGTAAATATCTCTTACAAAATTAAATGGGGCCTACCTAGTCCACTATATTAAGAAAGGTACTACCCGTGGGTACAACGTGCCATGATCAAAAAGTTGCTTCGCAGAAGTTTTTAGAACTTAGAGCACTCTGAAATATGCGAATAAATAAGTTGTTAATTTGATAGTGTGTTTATTATAATCAGGTTATGTTTGATGGCAGCACACCTAAAGAAATCTGCTGTAATTTTCTTCAAATTGGGTAATGTATATTTGCTTTTTTTACTTCCTTACAATTGTGTTAACGTGTAGGAAACAGTTTTGCTCATTAAAACTTGAATTAGAGAAACAATTAACAATTTTGCCGTAATTCCCTCAAAAAACACCCTTTTCTCCCGCTTAATACTCTTTCCCCTCTTATAATTACCCTTTCCCCTTTTACTGGATGGAAATACTGGACAGTTTCACACCGATCTGTAACCGATAGTAACTTTTGCAAAATTAAACTTCTTTATATTGAAACTAATATAACAGTAACAAAGTTAATAAAATCCTAGGTTACATATTGTGAGGATATTGAGGGTTTTCCTAATAACTGGGCTAAGATAAAATAAACTATCTGACCTAACCATAACCTACATCAGTGTATTCAAAGCTTACATATATTTATTATATATGTTATATGGAACAAGTATGTAAAGGTAGTAAGCCCAACGATAAAGAGTGAACAACGAATCACTAGATGAATATATGAACAGGACACTCGATGGTTTTACTGCCACTTAACCACATCATAGAAAGAAAAATAATACTCCTAGAATTAAAATCTTGTGATATTATGAACAATCATAAACTTTGTTCCTGACAATAATTCTCAGAAAAAAAATGTTTCAAATTCTATACTAACTTTTTCTTGTTTTTTGAGTTTTGTAATTAATAGTGATAACTCATAAACTCATATGAGTTAGTTGTTGAATACCTGCTCATCCATCTCTCATCTACACATGTACAGCGAAGGTTAAAACTGAGTGTTTTCTACAATATTTAAATTCCAAGTAATGACACAAAACAATAATTTAATTAACCCAAGGAATGTTAATCGCCTCAAATTGAGGCGATAGGTTCGTTTGTAAAATGTTACCGCCTCATTTTGAGGCGATGTGCGCACGCTCGATTACAGCCGCTTACAGTCGAAATAAAACATCAAAGTCATTTCAAGTACATACCATTTGAAAGACCGTGAACCAGTGTTTGTTTATGTGTCTTTGAATTTTCTCTACGAATTTCCTACGTGGCACAGTGGCTTGTTGATTTAGTTTGTTTACTTCGCCATATGAACGAGTCCCGTTCGCCATTGCCAAGCCGGTAGTTGTTTATGTTTATTGTTGTGCTTTTATGCGACTTTTAGTGTTTGTGTATTATTTAACTAGTTTTTATTGTTATTTGTGATTAGAGGTGATCCTTGTCGTTCAAGTGACACTCGAGGTATACTTGAACGAGCTGATTGTCATATTCGTGGCTACACAATATATTATGTAGTTATTATTTCGTATCTAATTTTGTGTAAATATTAGACAATACAATGATATATTTTTTTTCAGAATAACATTATTATTATGTATTATGTAACTAGTTTTTGTTGTTATTTATAGGTTATAGGTGATCCGTTACATTCGAGATATAGGCCTACAGTACTTGAATGATCTTATTGTCATATTCGTTGCTAGGCAACACATTTAGACTAGTCATTACTTCTAATCTAATTTTGTGTAAATATTGGACAATATAATGAATTTTTTTCAGTACTGTATTATGCACAACTTGTGTATCTCAGTTTCCTTCTAATATTGTAATTTTACATACATAAATGACCTATAACCTTTTTGTAACATTTTTTATAAATTATTTATAAACAGCGTTATTTTTATAAAATGTCTTAATTTTATTAATTTTTACCCCATTATAAATATGTTTAATGTATTTCTTTCTGATTAAAATGAAGTCGATTTCATTCTTCTAAAGCTATTAATAAATTTATAGTGAATTTTTAAAAATAGTCTTACAAATAACTAAAAATAATGCGACATTTGGGAGTATTAGCATTGACATTCCTTGGGTTAAAGATAGTTCAGTATTTTTAAGAATTATTAGGATATACCACAGAAAAAATATGAAATTGGCCGTAATAGAAAGTTGATTTGTGCAATTTTTTTGGCTCTACAGTGATGTCCCGATAATGCGAAATAATTGGAACCGAACCCATTTCGGACTTAACAGATTTTCTTAAAACACTCTTTTAATAAAAAATAACATAACTAATATGCCTAACAAGTACAGCATTTTAGTTTTGAACTCAATAAGAACCTTTTATAATAATAAGAATGATAATAAGAAGGAGATATTGAATCCTTTAATAGAAGAATATAGTCATCTGAGACATACGATCAAACACCGTTTTTCAAGATAGAAAGTTTGAGTCACTAGCAGAAATCAATCTTGGGCCCACTGTTGATGCCGTTCCATTTGCCACTAGACCACGGAAGTGGTGTGCATATTTCTGTCGTTCTCACGCTACTTCACACAGCACTGTTCCAATTCCTACTGTAGTCTTGCATCACTAATTGGAACTCGTGTGTTTACATAGCTCAGTTTTGTTGTAACCCAAACAGGGTGCATTTTATCTTGCACTACGCCATGTAGAGCAACACCCCGACGCAACCCCAGTGTATACTATGTTTTTGAGACGCTGGCGTAATTTATTTTCAATGGAGAGGAATTCTTCTTTAAAGCTTAAGTTTAACTGATTTTTTTCAATCCAAAGTAACATTTGAAAAGTTTACTAACAGTTAAATGTTTGAAATACTATTTTCTTGTCATTTTTAGATATATATAAAGTAGAGGTTCCTACAGTAACTGCATAATTATTTTTCCAAAATCTTTTGCAAATTTCTTTTTCGGATGAAGCAAATTTTCGGATTACCGAAGTTTGAATTAGCGGCACTGTACTGTATTTAGATATTTTATGATATGATCTCACCCAGGTGTTAAAAATAAACTGTAGCGTAAATGAAAATAAGATAAATTGCTAAAACTAAATTTGAGTAATCTTTAGTACTTATTTTAATTTTTTCTATAGAGTTATGAAGAATATACATATATTTGTTAGGTCTAATTTGATTGATTGTTTACTTAATATACACAAGGTTTTGTTGAAGTTTGAAAGTTTAATGTTCCAGATAATCTTGAAAGTGATAAAGTGTGCCATCAATCCAACCGATGGCCCATTACAAAACGAATAACTACTGGCTCTGATGGGTTGATTGTCAGAGAAAATACATACTTTGACAACTTGTCAGGAAAGTATGGGTTAACTTGCAAGTTTGAAGTAGAGACTGGGTACAAAAGCCAATACCCAGGAATGTTCATAGTAATTCAAAAATTACAACTAAGGAAGAACTCTAAAACTCAACAATGCATTGATTATATCCAAGTAAGTTTATTTATATATTTGTATTAAAAACATTTTAGTCTTAGGTAGGCAGTGGTGTAGCCACATTAGTGTTCATTACTCTCAGAACCCCCCCCCCCCCCCCCCGAATATATAAATATAAAGTCATATATTCCCTCCCCACCCACATTAAAATAACTATAAGTTAAACTATAACATCATTAATGAGGTTATTGATATTAATACTATATTTGTATTTACTTATATCAGTCACTTATAACAGGTGTGTTATTTTCCCAAATTAACTAAATATGTCAGTAAGATTAGAATTTTGAATCTAAATATCAGTAGTTATACATGGACTCTTCCAGATCCAAATGTCGCCAGCCCAAGGCCCAGATGTGATAAGCAGGCAACAGGGCTGGCCACACGCCCTTTACTATGCGTATGAAATAGACCGTAATGTCTGTTGTCATTGTTGACAAATTAATCTGCCTTTAATGTTAAATTTGTTAACAGGATTTTAAATGTCCACATTTATAATTCCCTCCACCCACCCACCCTCGGTATCTGACGTACTTACTGGCTATGCCATTGTAGGTAGGTATAGATTGTGTTTATTCATGAATTGTAGTGTTAAAAAGTGTTTATGTTTCAACTATTTAATAAATAACATGTAAAGTTCACACATATTGATTCGGCCCGTGTATACAGGTGAATAAAGTTATTTGTTTGCTCTTGCTCTCTCCAACAATTTAGTATTGATGTATATAACATTCACTAAGATAGTTAGTTACAATCTAATAATAGATGGTATGCCATAGGTCGATGCTACATAAATATTGTTATTTTTGCATTTGGATTGGATTGTATGATTATTTATTGCAATATGCTGTCTTAAACCCCTTCATCTAATTTTATTACTTTTGTGTTAATAGTTTCATTTCTTAGGGGAAAACTGGTAGGGATTACACAATATGCAAGTCATAGGCCAGTTTGCAAACCAGTCAAACTAATTCTATTAACTTCCAATAAAAACACATCTAGCTGATCCAGTTTTTGCTTCCATAAGCACAACCCTAAACTCACCAACTTCAGGCTAAAATCGTCTTTTAATAAGATGAAAAAAAGGTTAGCGAGTGCCCATTTAACTATCATTATTATTTCAGGATTCAATTTCAAGTGTATAAAACGTTCAGTCTTGCTTGTGAGTCTGGTAGTGATCTGCATTCGTGTTATCAGATGAATTAATTAATGAGGCTGAGACCTCACTCACAAAACAGATAGCCCTTGCAAACTGCAATCTACACTGTAGCAGACCTACCATCATACGGAGGACACTTGGCCATAGTTTTTATTGCTGAATTCGTTTGTACTGACATCTAAATTCAATTATTTATTTTCTTAATGCTTTAACTTAGGTTTAACCCTTAAGATACCGAGGTTCGTATATACGAACCTGAAAAGTATCTGCTAGAAAACCCGGCGTTCGTATATATGGACCTGAAGGGTATCTACAAGAAATCCTGACGTCCGTATATACGAACGTTCGCAAAAAATGTCTTCTAATATTAAATTATGATAAAATTACACATGTTTTATACTAAGTTGACCGTAAAGAATCATAGTTTATGTGTAAATTATTTCTGAACTTTATATAGCACGTTGAATATATTTTAAAACCTATAATCAACTGAGCATTGCAATTCACGTCGATTTCATGGCAGTCAGCTGACAGCCTGACAACTGACACCTCAGTTTACTGTTGTTGCATCATTCATTGTGTACTGTTATTTCACGTAATATGTGTCTTGGTTATTATGAGAACGAATGCAGAGCAGCTAGTATTAGTAAAGGAGGAAAGAGAAAAAAATCCACCTTCATATGCAAAAAAGGCTTGCATCCAGTATGCCCTCCATACCATAAATGTTGAGCGGTATATTTTATGTAAATAGTTTTGTTTTCACTAAATAAAATATTTCTCAAAAATAAGTTTGTAAATATGTTCTAATTATGTTATACATTTTATTATAAGTGTTCTATATAAAACAATTATTTCTATTGTAAGTTGTTCAAGACATTCAAGAGCAAAATACAATTTTTCAAAGATGTAATAGTTTAAAAAAAAGTCATTTATATTTTATTTCTTGTGATAAAGTGATAAAATTTGATGAAGTTGTTAAATAAACAATGGGCTTCAAGGTGATACAATCATATTTGTCATATCTAGTTTTTTACTACTTCCTTCATGGACAAAAAGTCAAAAGTGTTCGGCAAAATATGTTTTTCGGTAATTACTTTTTTTACAAAAAATTTTTTGTTTGAATACTTATTTTATATTAATATAGTTTTGTAGTACACTTTATTTGGAATAAAGTGGTAAAAGAATTATGAGGTTTTATTAAAAAACAAGCAAAATATTAATATTTTAGTAAAATACTGCGAAATTGGCAAAGTAGGCCCGGGATTTTTGGCATATACCACAATAAAAATGCTAGGATTTTTGGCAGATATTTTTTAAAAAATACCCGGGATTCAAAGGGTCAAGGTTGTTCAACAAGCATTACAAACTAAGGTAACTCAATCAACATTCTTCTCTTGGAGCATACTAATCCAAAATTTAATTATGAAAGTGTTGAATGTTGTGTCACTGAGCTTTGAGATATCATTAAAAGCTTAAATAGCACAATCTATTTATTTAGTTGTGTTATTGAATAACCATAGAAATGAAATGCATAGTATATATTTAGTTATATTTTAAGTAAGAATGTATAACGGAAGAACATTGATTTGACAGGATAGCACATTTTCAGACAGTTATATATAAACAATATTAGTACATTTATCTTCATAAACGTATCTTTCACTATTTCTTTTCCTATTTTTCCTTGCAGTCTTTTCATCTTCAATTTAAAAAATTGCCTCTGCTTATCTTTTCAATTGTTCAAGTGTAGTAGATTCTGTAGAGTACTAGTGTATTAAGATCCTATTTTGATCCATAAAACTTTATGTTTTTCTTACAGTTTGGTGTATTCAATTTAAATAATGTTATTAATTAGTGTTTGATTTTGTGTTAAAATACTTGTTACAGAAACACATAACTTTAGTCAACTTGTCTAATGTTTAACATTAAATTTCAATATAACTAATATTTTTTATTATTACTCTCTGAAAATGTACTATCCTGTCAAATCAATGTTCTTCCATTGTATATTCTTACTTAAAAAATAACTAAATATGGAATATATAATATAAATAAATTCTTTATTGCATAAATACAATTAACAATTTTGTTGCAAAAGTCAAAATTTAGTCTAGCCTAAAACACTCACACACAATCAGACACATTCATACATACATCTTGCACATGCATCACACATTCACACACTTGACACCAGAATTGCATGATGGGGTGTTTACTGATTGTCCCAGCGGCTTTGAAAGAATTCTTCAACTGAATAAAAAGCACTTTCCACCAAAAGGTATTTTAAACGTCTTTTGAACAAATTCAGGTTTTGCATTTCATATTGCATGCAGTGTCGATATTGTCTAGCGGTCAGTTCAGAGCACAACACAACACTATTGAGAGTTCACACACTTTAGAACAGTGGAAGAAAGGGTCACGGCAATCACGACGTGAGAACCGAGAGAACCGTTCCACATAACATCATAAGTTCAACTGATGTTTTAATTTCAGGTAGAGGGGGGGGAGCGTGTTGACAGGGTTCACACCACTGGTTACAAGGGTTAGCAATGTCACCTGATATTTGACTTTTGGCAAGTGCATGTGCATAGAGGCCAGTATTATTATTTAAATTTCAATGTAGTAACATGTGAATATGTTATGAGTAACAATTTATGCTTAAGAGTTTATAAAAAAACAGATAAGAGGAACAAACTATTAAATTACTTAATTCTTACATTCTTACATTTAAGACGCCGACACAACGTTGTGCGTATTTTAAGGCGAATATGAATGGTTTTATGAGTGTAGGATGAGTGTGGATGTGTGTAGTCTGGTTACTAACTGAGTTCAACTGTTCCTCAGAAAGGGCAATTTATTAATAACCCAACAGCCAGGGCAACTAAGGGACCTACAGCTTTACATGGAATCCGAACCACGCCCATCCATACACGTACAGTGGTATTGACCCACCCGCCCACCCATACACATACACTGGTATTGACCTACCCGCCCACCCATACACGTACAGTGGTATTGACCCACCCGCCCACCCATACACGTACAGTGGTATTGACCCACTCGCCCACCCATACACGTACAGTGATATTGACCCACTCGCTCACCCATACACGTACAGTGGTATTGTAGTGTTGGTCTGATTTTTCAGCTAATTGACAAGCCTGATACTCAGTTATCTCCCCCACACAACATCCGCACAATGATTACCACCCAACATGGACACCCCAGACTTCTCTAGTAGTGTCCACGCCGATAGCAACCACCAAGCGGACGCCATGTCGGTATTAAGAGGACCGAGCATACAACCTATCGCCTACAATCTCCCAAACACTTTGTCCCCATGTAGCTGGGTTACAGCACTGCGCCACCAGTGCATAAATTACAATTAACTATATGTACAATATTTATTACTAAGTACAAAACAGCACCTTTTCCTGCAAAACTGGTTCTCCAATTGGCACATTCTTGTCCTAACACATCTTCAACCACTTTATAACACACTCGTTTACACTCTCCAGATTTCACCTGTTTATACTTTGCAGAAAGTCCACTTTCAGAATACTTAGCCTTATTCTTCAAAATTGTAGGTAAGTGCTAATAAGTTGAATATAAAATTCTTTAGCTATCTCAATTTTATTTTATTTTTTTTTATTCTCTTCTACAGCAATAATCACCTTTCTCTCAAATTCAACACTTTTGTTCCATTCTTTTACTTTGAGAAACGCTCACCATAATAGATTGCGCTGAACGTCACTGCACAACAAACCAAATTACTGTACGTAAACTCAGATACAAATCTACACTCATAGGAGTAGATTTGTCCAATTCCAGTTCGGTATTGTACCAGTAGTCGTGCCAAAATTAAGCCAGGCTTCCTATTTCAACATGAATAAAATGGAAATATTCTTTCGTCTTACTGAGGTTTTGACCGCGGGAATTCGTCTAATAAAGGTCGATTTCGTAGTATAGAAGCGTTTGGCCATTCATATTTGTGATATCGAAGTTGTCTTGAAAATCTAATAAAATTTGTGTTATTGAGGTAGTTGGTCCCTAACATTTTATTTTAATAAAGGTTATTTTAACATTGAGTGTTATAGGAGGTTCAAGGGGATTTGAAAAAATGTGTGATATCAAGTGTTCTACTGTATTAACTCTTGTTATATTCATTTAACTTTGTTGAACAATTGTGATAAAAAGTTATTCAGTAAACCAAATTTGTACTGTTAAGTATTTGTGAGTATAGTATAAATAATATTAATGATGTACTTTTCTCTTATTTATATTTCTAGTTTCGACCAGTTGTAAAAGATATATTGAGTGAAATCTCCTCTGTTAATTTTAACCTGAAGAAAAATAAAAATCCTTGGACAAAGTTTTGTGGAGACTTGAGTGCAAGAAGAGATGGAAGTCGGATGAACCCTGACTCGAGTGATCTCTCTGAAACAGGGTTTATAAGTGATATATATGTTGTAGAAGTAGAGATATACATTGATAAGATACCAACATACAATGAAAGTCTGCAGCTGGAAGTAGTATTTACTCCATACACATGTAAGTATAAAGCAATTTGTATGTAATCTCTGTGAATTAACAGGTTATTGTGGACACTTGCCACCAATATGTGAATATAAACATTTCCAATATGTTTTGAACTCTGCCATCTGAGTTAATCAACAGAAGATGAAAATTTTACGTACAATTTAGCAAATAAATTTAGTTTAACATATAAGACAGATGTACTCATAGTTAAATAAAACCTTAAGACATTTCATATGAAATGCCAGATGTATTTATAGAGTTTGGATCTAGACAAAGATTAAGTAGTAAGAAAACTTTCATTTCTTAGATACTGACTTTGCAATGAACTAATATTGAGTAACTTATTGAGTATTATTATGAACATATCAAGTATTATTATATCGTGTTATTATGAACTAACATCCACAACTTAATGAACTAATATTATTTCAATTTTGTTTTAAAAATAAAAAATAATACTCTCAGCTTTTTGCAACAATATACTTATTTTCACTAATAGTTTAATATGCTAGATTTTATTTAAAATGTATAAGCCTCTTGTATCAGAGTAAAATGCTAATTGAAAACCACTTAAAGAGTACAATATTTAGTATAAATCTTTTTGTTTTATAAAAAAAAATTAAAATGAATATAGTTATAATCATGTATTTCTTTGGTTTAGTCTAACATTTTTTTCCAAATATTTTTGTTTTGACTGAAGAGATATTACTATCTCTTTCTTTGTATAGTTTTAGATCATCAGGTCTTGCAGTATTTTATAGATCGGGTAAGGTCATATATAAAAATTACAAGTAGCAAAGGTCCAAATTTTTAGGCTTGAGGAAACCCAGATTTGATAATAAACTCTTTTAAAAATAACAATAAGAACTCCAACGAAAGCTGGCTGTTTATGTAAAAAATTTTGCAATATTGCTATTATATATGAATCTTGTATTATTGTCTGCATATATGAATTTTCTTGACTGTGTAATGAAATTACAGCAGTTTATAAATTGAATAAAAGGCTCTATTTATACATTCTAAGAGAATTACAACTATGTCAAAATAAAGGAACAATTATATAAATTGGATGATGCAGCAACCATCTCCTTAGCTCTCTCTTCATGTCATAGTTACTGTTCTGTAATTTGATGTCTTCAGGCAGTATATTAAAAAGTTGGATCCGCATACAATGTTTTCTCTGAATACACTGCTGTTGTATGTACTGATGAGGTAAAATGTGCAGTCCGGCGTGTGTTGTATATGTGCAGGTCTCTACCCCTTGTCGAGTTTTTATTGTAAGCATACATTATCACTTAAAGTGGGTAATTATTCGCTTTCTAGACGCCTCTGAAAACACGATTTCTTGTTGGAAAAGTGGTGAAATATGAGTTTATAATTCTTGAGGGGGTTTGTATTAGCCGGGGATAATTCAATTTTTACCGAATAATCAAAAAACTAGTTTTTTATTTTATAGTGAAAAACCAACTATTTTAAAAGCAGAATTTTTCAACATTTTTTTTTAACATAGGCTACTTGGTTTTTAATGCTAAACATGAATACATAATTGGTTTTTTAGTAAAATTAATTTTTTGGCTTGAATAATATACTTTTTATTTACCTTACCAAACATAACCTAACTTATCCTAATCATCTATATATACAAAAAAATTTGTATTGTAGTGTATATATGGGTAAAATTTGTAAATACGGGTGCCTGGCCTCCGTGACAGTCTGCTGGCTATTATTCTGGCGGGAATATTTGCGAATTTGTTTTGGTGGCTAATCATAGCTCCCCCGTTATCAATGTACATATGGCCACCATAGGCGATTTATTGCAAACATAATTTTTCCTGGATATCTCATGAAATAATTGTCGTAGACTAAAATAGTTTTAAAATTCGTGTTCAGCACAAAAAATTACATCAAATTAAAAAAAATTGATGAAAAAATCACAAAAGAAAACAGAAATGTTATTTTTTTCAAAATTTAGAATTTTATTTTTGTACAAAACGTTATTTCCGTGAAATAAAAAGTGTTTTCTCTTAAAATATAGACCTGATTCTACCCACTAGTGATAAAAAGTCAAGAATGGCGAGGCATCTAGAAAGTGGATTTATATTTTTTTTATTGAATCTCCTGATTATGGAGAGTTCAATAAAGGCGTTTCTGCAAGTTCCTCTAGGCTGTGGGATAAAATTTGGATGCACTTTTTAAAAAGAAATAAGGGAAATAAAGGTTCTTTGTGGATTTGCTATAAAAGAGTTGACCGATGCTGAGAGACAGTAGCGGAGGTGAGATTCAAAAACTGCATAGTAAGCGGTAGTTGCAGTTTTTCTTCACTTACAGACTTAATCCTTTTTTTCAACATAGTCCTAGATCCAGATTTTTGGAAAAGTTACAACTAATGCAGTCCATTGGAGTTTGTCAATTATAATACAGTGCAACCTCGTTAAGTCGGATTAGGCGGGACCGCGGCCGATCCGACATAACGAAAATCCGGGTTAAACAGAGATTGGGGAAAAATCAATAACAACATAGTACAAACATTAAAAAAATTAAATTAATGTAGAAATAACATTAAATACGCATTACTATCAAGTGAATAAACAAAAATACAGTATATATACAGTTTAATTCTTTTCAAAGAATTTTGTTAGTTTGAGTTGCGTCAGCTTAGAGTGCCGTTTCGGTGCTGTGCGGTCTCGCATCCTCTTTAACATTACAAGCTCGGCTGGTGTTGTCTCTTCTTGTTGTTCGAAATACAACATTAACTCGTCCAAATTATTTGCTGCGTCTGCATGGCTTATAATTTCAAGGTTGTCAGGGTTCTCTTCGTCAGTATCGTCCTTGTTTTCTGAATTGTGATCGCAACAAGTCACAATAATTTGGTCATCGGTAAGATTACCGTAGCCTCCATCGTTGTCAGCTTCCAACCAACTTTCAATATCGTTAATGTCAACTTCTGAGCACCCATTGACATCTTTAATCATCCCTAACAACTCTTGAGGCTGCACTTCGTTTTCTGTTTCTTTTTCTACGGGTTTAATCTGGTTCTCTGGCAAGTAACACACATTAGGCCATAGCTTCTTCCATGATTTTATAAGCGTGCTTCTACCAACTTGTTCCCATGACTCGGAGACTATGTACAAAACTGTTTTGACATTAAAAGATTTTAGAATGTCCACAACACCCTGACCATCCCCTTCAATTATTTGGCCTAACATATGACGCCTGTAGACACGTTTGATGGTTTCCAAAACACCTTGATCCATTGGCTGAATCAGCGATGTTACATTAGGTGGTAAATATTTTACCGTGATGTCCCCTTTGACAAGTGATTCAGCAGCTGGATGAGTAGGGGCGTTGTCAATAAGCAGGACCGCTTTGACAGGCAATCCACGATCTTTTAAGTATTTTGTGACTCCGGGAACAAAGCAGTTAAAGAACCAGTCTTTTAAAAATAGCGCTGTCCATCCACGCACTCTTTTGGGATCGATACATTACTGGTAATGACTCACGTTCACATTCTTTAAAGCTCTGGGGTTCTTTGATTTTCCTATTAGGAGTAGGGGAAATTTATGGTTGCCTGACGCATTGCTGCAAGCCATTATGGTAAGGCGATCCTTGCTTTTCTTGAACCCCTTTGCAGAATCGTCTATTTTCATAGCCAGCGTTTTACTTGGTAACATACGGTAAAACTAACCAGTCTCATCCGCATTATAAATCTGTTCTGCTGATAAATTTTCTTTTTTTACAAAATGTTCAAATTCGTTCTTGAATTTATCGGCCGCTTCAGAATTGCCAGACAAGCTTTCGCCAGTCACAGTAAGTTGGTGAATCCCGTAGCGTTTCTTCCACCTATCTAGCCAGCCTTGACTGGCTGTAAAATTTGGATCACTATCTGGCAAATTTTTATTTAAAGTGAGAGCCTTTTGCTGTATAATGGGACCGGACAATGGTAAACCACGGCCCCTTTCTGCACAAAACCAAACAAACAATGCTTCGTCCAGTGTTTCATTTTTAGCTTTTTTGGCTTTGCATCGACTGTCTAAACTATCTTTAGAAATCATTTTAAAACAAAAATCTTCTATGTTCTTCCTATTTTTCTTCCAGTCTAAGACTGTAGAAGTTCCAACACCATAATAACTAGCAATTGATTTTAATGGTTCACCTTTATCAATTCTTCCTAAAGCTTCAAGCCGTTTATCCATTGTAACAACAACATTTTTGCGTTTTGTTGCTATTGTTTGAAAGCACAGAACTGTACAGTGCGGTACACAATAGACACAACTACAGTAAATTACACAACAAACACAAATACAGTACAGTACATACACAACGAACACAATTACAGAACAATACACAACAGAGAAAAGACAACACACTGGCGTTATAAATGAACTTGCACTATTGAGGAATAACAAATGATTCGTACAACGTAGTAAGTAGCGACTGCACTGAACACTACCAGTGCGTGCGTAGGCTATTCACATGCTGTCATAGCCGGCTGACTCACCATGTTCTGCGAACTGTCTATAAACATCGGTCCTACTATCCCACGCTCGGTATGCTAGACGGCCGAGCCGGGTTACCCAGACTTCCGACTTAAAGGGGGCCGACTTAACGAGGTTGCACTGTACCCAAGTATTTGTTTTTATTTGATTTCCTGTTTCTGCATACCATGACAAGCTGCTTGCATTTACTCACATTTTCAATTAGATTGTTATTGTGGGAGTACTGAACAGCCATCTCCGTTGTAGCTGATACTGTTAGACTACTGTCACTAATACATCCCAATATTCCCAATACATTATGGTTGTTTTGTTGAATAAGCTTCAAGTCTCTCAAGCTAAGCTTATGCTTACACTAATGTTAATCATAATTAATTGAAAAAATAAGTAGTTATGCAATTATTGTAGTTTGCTTATTTTTAAAATCTATTTTGTGTACGAAAGAAAAAAATTTTTTTGTAACGCTATTATGCAGTTGTGTAACTGTTTATCTAAATAATGATTTTTTTGATTTGATAAACATCCTTTGTTCACAGTATTATGATTAAATTATTAGATAATACATACATATATATACACACACACACATATATATATATATATATATATATATATATATATATATAAAATGTTATAATTTACTTGTTACTTTGTTTATACTATTATAAATTTGTTATTAAAATATTTTATTTAACCATTTGTTCCAAGAATGAGCTGCATCTTCTAGTCACGTAAATAATCACCCCGCATCGTGTAATCCTACTGGTTTAATCAACAATTATATAAATTACATTCCCGAATGTTTAATATAGAAATAAAATTAATATTTATATTATTTAAAATGAATAAAACACTATGTTTACTTATTTTTTATTCAAGTTCATTTGACCAAAATTATAAGGATGACCACTAATTCATTAACGACAGATGCAAATGTCAATTTTAGTATGTACTTATACTTTTTAGTTCTTTATTACCTAACCTGACTGAATTCTGATAACCTGCCTGAATTAGAAGCTGTCAGACTGTACTGGACTGAAAAAAATAACCAGTACGTTCCGTTGGTTGCAGACATCACAGAACGTCCTGGATTATGTCATATATAATGTGTTTTAAGATTTTTAAGTACAGCCTTTTTTCTGATCCGTTTCTACAAACAATACGCTCTCCAGAGGCAGCCGTTATCAATCAATGATAAAGTAACTGTATTGAAGTTATCATTTTATTTGGCAATTTCATAACCTAGACAAAATTCAAAATGGCTGACGAGAAAGCGCTTACCTGTTTGCACAGCTGAGGTTTTTTATTTACTGAAGCTGTAATATGTAGTCAAGATAACATAAAATTAAATATTTATATTGACAATTAAATTGTGTACAAAAAGTTTAATATACATTTTGTGGTATATTCTACAGTTTCCTTACAAAAAGTCGGTAAAGCTGAGATTTGTCAAAAACACGCAATTTTATAGAATAGTTCCTCCCATTTAAGTATGGATAGTATAAGTTGGAAAGTATAAACCTTACGGACTACCTAACTGTTTTTATATTTGATATTTCACCTTTCAAAAAAAAAAAAACCTCCAAATATTTATATGAAAATGTTTTTCATGTACCGTTGAGGTATTTGTTTGTTTGTAGTTGCAATATTTTGTTTAGAATAAGAAGACATTAAATGATGTTGTTTAATTCATAATAACGTTTACTACAAGAATTTTTATATACTTCTATGCTGTATATACAACAGTTCCATTACAAAAAGTTGGTTAAGTTGAGTTTTTTGTAAAAAATGTGATTCTTTTGAATATATTCTCCAATGTAAGCATAATTACAACCAGCTGGAAACTTAAAACCTTGCACACTATTTCAGTTTACCTCTCTGTTGACTAGCTAACCGCTTAAGATCATCTTGGGTAGACCCTTCCCCCTGGTGATCATGTTGGGAGCCCCCGTGTTAAACTTGGGGGTAATCACCCTGTTATCATCTTGGGTAGCCCCCATAGTCAACTTGACTAGTTATTTCAGCATGATTAAAATAGGCTGGACAGTTAAAACCATGTACACTATTTACGTTGACCTCTCCATTTACCAGTCCCTGTGATCAACTTCGGTGGCACACAGTCATCGACTTACGCAACCCCGATGATGACCTTGATTAGGCTTTGTGATCAACATACGCAGACCCTCATAACCAACTTGCGTAGCTACCGTGATCTTGTTGGGAACTCCCTGTGATCAACTTGGTTAATAATCTGTGATAATCTTTGGTAGCACACATCACCGATTAGGTTAACTGGCTTAGGTTTGTGTCAATCACTTAGGTAGCCCCCATGATGATCTTTTATAGTCCCCCGTGATCCACTTTGGTAACCACCCGTAATAATCTTGTGTAGCCTGTGATCAACTTGGAAAGCTCCTGATAATCAACTTTGGTAGCCACCCGTTATCATATTGGAAAGCACACGTGACCTGACTAGCTATTGATACTGAAACCATAAAGGGGTTTTGGGGCGAAGCCCCCAACGAGTGAAGCGAGTCTATATACTATAAAGTTCGATGTAGTGACTGACAGACTCACTGACACTAAAAGTGAGGCACTTCCCGGCGTAAGTTGAAGAAAATCTTGAGTAAAATGTTCAAACCTTCACATTTCTACACGCTTAACAAACACGCACCTTATATATGAATTTCAGCTTAATAACTCAAACATTTGGGGTATGGGGGGCCCAAAAACTAAAAATTTTGAAAATGTAAAAATTTTAAAAACTGATCTAATCTACTCAAGTGAGGTACCAATTTAAAGCCATTTCTCTCCTGAATCCAAATATAATATCCGATTTTGAACAGGATAAATATTAAGGGTATCTGCTCCTAAAACAAAACAAAAAGCTCCTAAAACCATTAAGAGGGTAGTACAAAAATAAAACTTACAAGGGGGGCATAAAACTATAGGTATTTATCTCAAAAATTACATTTTAACTTTACATCTTGGAAGAGACAACGTTTAAGAGTTCTGTCCCCCCCCCCCCCCAAATAAAAAAGATGCTCCAAAACCCAAAATTGAGTACTAATGTCAAACTAATATCACTGACAATGCCCAAGCTAACTGCAGAATAAAAATCTTGGCTTTCTTATCATCCATCGTTATTTTATCTTCCTTAAACAATTAATTGGTTCATAATTTAATCTGATAAATTATCATAAATGTTTCATAAACTTGTTAAATAAGAATACAATTAAATAATCCCCTTTATTTAGAAGTGCATAAAATAGGTTTCATTTGCTCTTTGTATAACTTATGTACTAGAAGAATTTGGCTATAATTCAAACAAGAGGATGTATAGGGTCAAAATACGTGGAGTAAATGCAACTCAGTGAACGTATGCGGGAGTATTACGGGCCTTGCCCTCGGTGCCCTGCCCGACTGTCGGTTGGAGTTCTGTCCATTCTGTCTTCCTCCCTCCATTGCGGGAGAATGGGAATACCGCACTATGATCTGGCAACGTCGCGCCAGTTAGCGACCGTCTCAACGCCTTTATTTTGAGAAATACCACGAACTGCCCGTTTCATTATTTCCTATACCGTGGGGCTTCTGTATCTGTCTATATTCTGTGATATTAGGTTAGGTTTAAGGGCACTAGTATATTGGAGAGATAGGACATCAGCAAACTTAACTTAGAAGAAAGTTTAATATGTAAGCTAATAAAGTGTATAGGTACTACATTTTAAATTATTTCTTTTATTTTCTGCTTTTCCAAATCGTTCTGGCTAAAAAGAGCACATTTATTTTTCTTATTTACTTTTATTTTATATTTTAAAAAATTGTTAGGGCAAATATTAAGCTTCCGACCAAATAGTTTCATTATTATTGCGATATTGTTAAATTTATTAATGAGAAAATGACTTATTATACAAAAGTAAACTTCAAACTTAAATTTCTAAAAACACACATTATTTATATGTGCCCTTCTTTGTAGACCGCCTCAATAGTAGAATAGCAACCCTATTACTAACATTCTACTAGATTTCAGCAATGAGTTGGATTGTCTTGAGCATGCACAGCTGCTGAAAAAATTAGAAGCCGTCAGCCCCAAAGCAGAATGCTTTCAATCTTTCTGCGACTGTATATAACAAATTAAAAACTTTCTGCAAGTACTATATTATGATACAAATACCGTAAAATATTAACTGGAAAACAATTTATTTATGCTGTATATTTTTCAACTCTAGCCTAAAGAGGTTTACCTAAATAATAAGATAGAAAACACTGTTATAAATGAAAATATTTTAAAAGGCTTTTTTGAATACATTATTATTTTGTTGTACCTTATGTCCAAACTCAATACACAAATACAAAAGTTTCAATAAAGTAATTAATTAGACAGTTTAAAAAATAAATAAATGTCCTGCTGATAGGACAAGTCACTATCAGTGTCAGCTCCAAGCCTTCCTGAGCTAGAGGTAAAAGCATTTGTAGACTCTAATGCACTATTGTAGGGGTTTTCCCGTTATGTTCTTATTCTAATAGGTTTAAGACACATATTATTGATTTCAAAATGTATTGTCATAGAAATAGTTAAAACAACTCAACCTTTTTCATTGGTGATGATGTAGTTCCTTGTCTCCAGATTACATTTCTTGGCCTAAATATTAACAACCGTTTGAATTTTAACATCCATGTAGATTCTGTTTGTAAACAAATTCTTCTGGTATTTTTGCTTTGTCTTGCTTGCCCAAATTCTCAAATTCAGATGTTTCACTTACAGCATATTATGGTTTGATTTATCCATTCCTAACGTATGCTGTTGTGGTCTGGGGTAACGAATCTATAAGGACTAAATATTTGTTCCGACTACAAAAAAAGTAATTAAAACCATTTTTAAGAAACCAAATCATTATCATTGTAAAAATCTTTTTAAATCTAATTAAATATTGACATTTCCATCTATATACATTCTTTACACACTACTTTTTATGAAAAACAAAAATGTTCTCTGTTTAAAAACTCAAATGCAATACCATACAATTTTCGTAACAGAAATATTCTTCCGATTCCAAAACATAAAACAAGTTTTTTCACCAAACCTCTAGTATACAATGGTATCAAATTCTACAACACACTGCCAGACGAGCTTAGGGCTGGTATTGGTTTCATGTCTGTTGGTAATGTCTTGCAGAACGAACTACTTAATAGATAAGCATTACTGCAGCGTTAGGGATTATTACCGTTAATTTTGCCCATTATTCTAATGGGGCAGCTCCAAGTTGGAGCTACTTGAAGAACTGTTGAGATAACCTTGAGATACTCATCTACATTGCCATGAGATCTATGTTACCAAGACATACATTGTCTGCAGTTAATGTGGCGAAGGTCAAACCGGATAAAACATAAGCCATAAATAACTTGGTTTTATTGGAGAATCACGTTTAGTAACTGATAACAGACAGCACTCAACTTTAACCATAGCAAACTCACAAAGCAGATCTTGACCAGGGTCGGTGATAGGAACTGGTGCTACATTTGATATCAGAGATTCTTTATAGAAAATTGCTTTTCTATTTTTATTTACTTCCCGATTAAAATCTGATACTAATGTGTAACCAATTAGGTTAGTGTTGTGAAGAGAGTTAGCCTTCATATTCATTTAATACCTAGTATGTATGGGTGACATTTTTTCTAAAAGGTGATTCATAAAGTCAATTTTTTTTAGACAGGCAATCGACTTTCTGATGGGTCAGTTTTTCTGCTGCGTGCCTCTCTGAAGATGGATAAAAAAAGATCATCTGATGTGTAGTTAAGTTTATCTTCAGCAGTAATTTGTATATTTAGAGAATTAAAGCAAACTTCTTGAGGCCAGTCATGTTTTTCCGGCCTGCCGACACACGCTTAGTTATTGTTGCGTAAATACTTTCATAGTCATCGAAAACAGTTTGTATGAATGTAAAACCTTTCTAAAAGAGTCGATATAAGTATGTAAACCATTAATATATGTATCAATTACCTTTACTGAACAAATAATCATGTAAAATATCGTTACTCTTTGGAATTAAGGTATATGTCAATGACAGTTGAGAACTGACAACATTTTTGATTATTATTATATTTTGGTGAAATTTGCTATACATGTTCATTTTTAAGTTCTAAACAAAATAAAAAGGGTTCTTACTGTTAAAATGTTTCTAATTTTTGCTCCAGGGGAAACTGAACTTAAAATTTAATTTTTAATTTTTTTATATTATTTCAAAAATAATGTACTATACATTACACTAACCCACTGTAATATTTTTTATGCAAAGGGCAAGTATTTCTAAAGATTTTATCTTACATACAGTACAACCTCGGTTATCCGGCCTAATGTGGCGAAGGTCAAACCGGATAAAACATAAGCCATAAATAACTTGGTTTTATTGGAGAATCACGTTTAGTAACTGATAACAGACAGCACTCGTAAGCCAACAGTTGCACGTGACGCAACACGCTCTGCAGCAATTGTAATTAAACAAACTATGTTATCACGATCCCCAACTTTGATGCTGCTTTACAATACAATACGAAAGATATTTAAAAACTCAAATGGATTTAAAAATCCAATTTTTAATTAGGCTATTACCAATTCTAAGGTAAATGTTATGGAAATTACATGTTTACTTAAATATTAAATCTTAAACTTAATTTTAACTGCGACTGAATACAAAAATATATGTACAGTTATGTAACTGCAAATTATGTGTACGTAAAATGAACTGTTCCACTTCAGACTTCCCCCACTCGCGAAATGAACTCTTCCAGCCAGCCACACTGAACAAAAGTAAACAACATTGCCAGCTCGAATCTTCAGACGCATTATTTAATTATTAGTCGCATATTTGAGCACAGTCTTTTTCACGTACAACTTTTCAAGTCATAACAAATTTTTGTACTCACCGAAAAATTTTCAAAAATTGTACAGCCCTCAAAGGGTTAAGATTTTATTTGTAATCTATTTTGCGTTTTATTTGTGTGGTTCATACTGTTTATTCTATAAAAATATCAATATATTATCTTCTTTTATGTAAAACAACAAACTCCAATGTGACTCTCCATCAATTTAGTTGTTTACAGTTATTAACTGGCACTACAAGTAAACGTCACACAACACAAATGTATTACAATACAAGTTAAAAATGCACAAATATTATGGTGATCAATTTCGCATATTAATAGTTTTTAATATGCTAATTAAAAAACGATTAGTTATTAACTCACAATAATATTGCATTAGCTTGTGAGGTCGTTTGGTCAGTGTTGATTATTATATATACTAATGCTGTTTATTTTTCCCTTAACTAAACCCCTTTTGATTTTATTCGCTGGATGCCTCAGGGAGGTAATTCCAGGATTCGATAATCGAGTATACGCGTGACGGATTCACTTTGAACGAATTGGACTCAGTAAATGCCTAGGTGAACAATTCACCCTCACAGGCCTCTCATCATTATCCACCCTAAGCTACCTAAAATCTTTTTCCGGTTCGAGTCGTTTTAACCCATTGCCTCCTTAAATCGGCGTTGAAATGCAAATTGCCCTCAGTGCTATAATGCAGAGCGGAGCTACTTAAAAGAACGAAGATTAAACAAAACAGTTTAGCCGACAGTGCTATAACGCAGAGTGGAGCTTTCAAAATTTAAGTTTATTGTTAGCCCACAGTGCTATAACGCAGAGCAGAGCTATTTATTTAATGTGAGTTGGCAAATGGACCAGTTTTAAGTCCACAGTGCTATAACACAGAGTGGAGCTTTCAAAAGTTGAGCTTTAATTCTAGCCCACAATGCTATAACACAGACCAGAGCTATATAATTTACGCTCATTATTAGATCAAACGATTTAAGCCCACTACTATAACGCAGAGCGGAGCTATTTAATTTACACGGATGGACAAATGAAACAGTTTAAGTCCACAGTGCTAAAACGCAGAGCAGAGCTTTTAAAAGTTAAATTTAGCCCACAGTGCTAAAACGCAGAGTGGAGCTATTTAATTTACACGCTTTGACAATTGAAACTGTTTAAGCTCACAGTGCTATAACGCAGAACGGAGCTTTTAAAATTAAGTTTTAATGTAAGCCCACAGTGCTATAACGCAGAACGGAGCTTTTAAAATTAAGTTTTAATGTTAGCCCACTGTGCTATAACGCAGAGCGGAGCTTTTTAATTTATGCTAGTCGACAATTGAAACTGTTTAAGCCCACAGTGCTTTAATGCAAAGCAGAGCTTTTAAAATTTAAGTTTATTGTTAGCCCACAGTGCTACAAGGCAGAGTGGAGCTTTTTAATTTATACAAATTGACTACAAGAACGTTTAAAGCCCACAGTGCTATAACGCAGAGTGGAGCTTTTAAAAGTTAAATTTAGCCCACAGTGCTACAACGCAGAGAGGAGCTATTTAGCTTATTCGAATAGAAAAATAAGCCTACAGTGCTATAACACAGAGCGGAGCTATTTAAAATGTAACTTTAATTTAATAAAATATTCCAAACTAAAATTACTTGGCTATTCTAGTCTGAGATTATAACTACGCTATTAGATCAAACTATGATCTAAAATTAAAATAAATATCAAATAAAATGAAAAAGGGAAAATAAAACTCTTTTATTTTCCCGAGCTTTGGCACTACAAACGAAAGATATCTTTAACGAAGGGATTATAATCAAATCCACTTTCTAGCTTCTTTGACGTAGTCAAACAAGTCTTACCGTAGTAATATTGCGAATCGGTGCATAACGTCAGCGTACGTCCTTTCCTACTCAGTCTCGATCGCACTGACGAGTGAATCTGAGGACCAATATTTATTACACTCCCCCACCCCTCGGTTGATAAGGAAACTAGGTCAGCTGTAGTGGTCTGCCGGCCTTGATCCACTTTCACAGTCGCTCTGACCTACTTACTGCGTAGGAGTGTGGAGGGGAGGGGTCAGCTCGCCCGTTTCCCTATAATAAACCCAATGTGTTATTTATTTAACCTGAATATAAAAAACATTTACCCCCCAAAATAAATGAGCCGTTACAAGCTTCATATAGTTTAAGATTTAGGATGGTTGATGTAACGTCATGTTTTTTTCTATTTGTTAATAAATAATATATCGAGGGACCTAAAAGCGTTATATCATGACAAAATTTAGAAATGAAAGCAGAAAGATTATTTAATACATTCACTGCTAACAACAAATTATATACCTATAGGCTGTGCTGAAAAAAAATGCTATTATGCTACTAATTTAACTAAGCATTGTTATAATAAGAATGTAAATTATGTATAGTTGTAAAGATAGGCTGTAATTATCAAAAATAATCAATAGGCATTGTTAGCATACAGCATAAAAATGTTGTATAGTGTGCTAGCCACATGGCGCTAAGCCCTTGGGCTTCAGCCGCTTATAGCGTGGTGATACCACAAGGCCCATCGGCTGAACATGTTAAGTAAGCGTAAAGGAAAGAATCTTCAAGCCATTATCATCATTAAAATTACTTAATGGCTGAACAATATCTTATTTTACGTTAAATGGGTTTTTTTAGAAGGAAAGATTTTGATCTAGTTGAATTGTATTAAACATTTCCAGGTTTAATTTAATAATTTAAAATAACTGTTTATATTTATCTTTCCAATTCTAAGAGTAAAAAGCTATTTTTTTCTTAACAGCTGATTTTTATGTTTAATATAAATAATATGAATATTCAATAAATGAACAAGTATAAAGTAAACTTGAAAAGAGGGTGATTTAGGTTAACTTGAACCATGCCATAGAGTCATTAAAAATAAAATTAATCTAATTTTAATGTCAGTCTGTCAACAAATTCCACAAAAATCACAATTAAATTTAAGAAAGTAAACTTTTTCAAAATTAACATTTATTTAAAATAATTTACAGAAAAATGTGTATGTTTGTAGGATAAAGTCACAGCTGATTAAGATAGTTACAAGAACAAAACATTGTGACATTCTGTCATTGACGTCTGTCTGAAAGAGTTTTCACTGTGTCCGTCCTTTTAGTAAGTTTAATTAAAAGGCAAACAAATATCCTTTTACTCGTCGTGGAATTTATAAATCACATCAGTCGAGGGCATGGCATCAGATTGTAAAATTTAAGTAATAAATAATTCCTCCAGACTATATTACAGCATTCTGAAAGATTTATAAATACTTTTGATGTTTTCTTTTCCTTTTAAAACCTATTCTCAATTAAAGATATCAAAGAAATAATTGGTTGCAACAATTTCGACCAGGTTTGAACCCAGATTGTTCAACACGGAGGTTGCCACTGAAAATTAATGATATTCTATCGTAAAACAACCTCTCTAGGTACTTAAAGCAGACACTTAAAAGGAAATGGGGCATTAGCTTTTGGCATTTTCTGGTTCTTAATCTAAGTTACATCAGCTATAATTTTAGATGCTTTTTTAAATCTTTGGACATTATGCCACTTGACAACATGGCATTAAAGAATCACAAAACCTAATGTTTTACTTTAGTGCAAGCATATTTAAAAATAAACTTTGATTAAAATAAAAAGATAGCATAATTCAGAAATTCTTGAAAGATGTCACAAAGTGCAGCTTCCTCCTCTGCTGACAGAGCTATCTATTGTTTTCTATTGTATTTACCCACTTCTCTTTCCTACCGCAGTTGAGAGTGCATTAAGTGACCAGTTGTATCAGAGTTTTCGGTGTTCTTGTGGCAACCTGAGGTTAATGCTGTTTTCTAAGGATAATGCTTTCAGCCTTAATTCTGCTGACTTGTCTGAAACCTACCTAGCTCGCTTCAAGCCTCATCCTAGAGCTTTGACCCTCCACTATTACCTCCCGACCATCCTATTAAACTGTACCTTAACTTAATTCTACAAAGAATGTGAAATTCTCAGTTCTTCTCTCAACATCCCACAGATCCAGAAATTCATGGCTTAATGTGAAGCCATAAACTCCTCAAAATCCAATGACCATATCATGATACTTCCTGCTGATAAGGCTCCTCTACTGTCAATCTGAATAGATCTGATTACATCCATGAAATCAACATCTAGTTGTGCAATTCTCCACCCACATAAAAACTTGACTTTAAGCCCTCTGAAACACATAAACAAGAACTGAAAACTCTTCTTCATCATACCAAACACCAGACCTTGCTTATGCCGTCCAAGTCCTGTTGGACTTGGGTGGTGGTACACTTGTTATTTATATAATGTGATAAAAATGCAATTCTGTGCACATCTTACATTTAGTAGTAAGAAGTTATGAACGTTATTTTGTTAAAAAAATGTTCATTGATGTTCTTCTAGTAAATGTCAGTTAGGTTTAAAAATTTAACATAGTCCAATATTAATTCCTTTTGTTTATTTTTATTGTTTGGAATAAATATTTGTTAGCAAACCATTGTAGTTGAGGACTGTTTTAATTTCTTTGAAGAAAATCGGATTATCTCTCAATTTGTTTTGAATTTTAAAAGCTGATGATGTCAAATAAGTGAAGAAGTAGATGCGATAGTTACTTATGGTTAAAATTGTTATTGCAGCATGTAAAAGTACGTGGAGCGAATACAAGGAATGTGGAATGAATAAATGCATAAAAAAGCAAAGCTTTGATGATGGAGTGGTCAATTGTCCTTTTTTGAACTGCCCAGATGAGGGAGGCTGTGACATAAGTATAATAGGTAAGTGATCTGTTGTGTATATTTAAATAATTGATATTTTTGTACAACATTAATTAATTTCTTAGCAATTCATTATTTTGATTGAGCTAGGTTAAATGAAAGAGTTCAGTTTCTTATTTATATAGTCTCAGAAATGTTGTGAATTAATGAATATTAATATATTAAATAGTCAATAATATTCATAACAATGACCAAGATTGATTGCTCAAAATTAAACGTACAATAACCTAATTCAATGACAAAATTATGTGTATCAATGCATCTAGCAAAGAATTGTCCCTTGACGAATCAATTGTGTTATTGCGGGGTAGATTTGCACTTAGGCAGTACAGTGAAAACCCTATTTTCCGTCAAGTTCTGTTATCCGTCAGTGTCTGGGTTCATCGCGCCACGATATGACAGTTGCCATATGACTCATCTGTCTAGAAGACGACAATTCCCCCTCCAGCCGTCGGAGGGTCGTTACACAGGTCACGGGCCGTTGGAACGGTCCTGTCTGATGATACACAGGCGAGTCGCGGCAACACACTATCCGTGTACCGACATCGGGCCGCCTGATGTCTTCGAAAACACTAGCTGTGGGAACTAGAATTTAATATGTTACTCTGTACTGCAGTTTAATTTTAATAATGTTGATAATTAATTTTTCTGCTTATTACATGATGTATAAGCTTATGTTTTACATTAAAACTAGGCCTACTGTAATGAAAGGGTAGTTGTGACCTGCAGTACATACATTCTGAATCATGTCTTTTTTCTAACCTTTTCATTCTCATTTTGATATAATCAATATGTACTATACACCATTTAAATTTAACGTGCATAAGCACTAATAATAAGTTTTCACCGATATAAGTGTGGTTAGGTGAATTCTCTATAATCCGTCTATTCTCCAATCCGTCACGGCCGCGGTCCCGACCCCTGACGGAAAATAGGGTTTCTACTATACATTAAAAAATGGACTAGTAATGAAGTTTGTTGATCATGCAGGTGTAATGGAGGTATTGTCAGAAACATACTTAGGATTAACGATTAAAAATAATTAACTATTAAATTTGTTAACCTCATCGTGTAAGGATACAGATATGTATGTTTAACGTTATATTAGCGATAAATGAGTATTTAGTGATACAAATTAAGTTATTAAGTGGAAAAATATTGTTTGCAATATTTTGGTCCACCTTGTAGTTTTGATAAACATTGGTATGATCTAACATGGCTCACAATAAAGCATACTGGAGCATCTCTCATCTCAAAATATGCCAAATTTTAGCAAAATAATATCTTAAACTAAGTTATTAAGTATTTATATGCTGTTTTTTTTTTTTTTTTTTTTTTTTTTTTTTACACCTGTTTTAGCAATTATCAATCTATAAAAGCCTTGTAGGCAAAAAAAAACCATTAGAATAATTCAGTACAAATTGGTTAAAGTCCAGTTTTATAAGCTGGTTTTCAGTCCAATCAGGCATTACAAATGTTGAGAGGAATCAGCTGATTGACACCGGCTGTTCATTTGTCGTTGGGCAATGAATGAGTGAAGCTCTCTAAGGAATAGTTGCCCTGAGTTTGTAACAATGATTACATTCATTTTATCACACTCATTAGAAATCCATATTTGCCCATATCTTGATGATTTGTGTCTTAGGAATAAATAAATACATTCCTAACAAACATCACGCTTAACCGTGCGTGAAGTTGTTTGTGTGATATGACTCCACAAAAAATTGTTGCTTCAGATTTACCACTTATTAGAGCAAGGACAATCCTGCTGCAAAAAATTTAAAAGATATGCTTAGGGTAGTGTGTTTTTAAATTCCTGCAAACTTGTAATTTTTGGAGTAAAGACTTGATAACCTAGAGTAGAAAGACTCTTTGGTAACAACACTCTTATGAAAGACAAACATTACTAACAAGAACTATAATAAAGATCAGAAACCTGTTGGTGTAAAAGTTTATTTTGGTGAAAGTAAATACTTCAGAGCCTACAAATTATTAATGCTTTCTAACTTAAAAAAAAACTGTTTTCAATGTTTAGGGACTCGTGATTTAAAATTGGTCGGTAGCGTAGTTGGTTCAATCCCAGCTTCATGTGCTAAAGGTTCTCAGTTCGATCCCAATCAGAGTCAATACATTTTGAGAAGGATTAGCTGATATTGATGGTGGCGCAGTGCTCTAGCCCAGCTACTTGGGGACAAACTGTTTGAGAGATTGTAGGCGATAGGTTCCATGCTCTGTTCTCTTAATACTGACATGGCGTCCGCTCAATTGTTGTTATCAACGTAGACACTACTAGAGAAGTCTGGAGTGTCCGTGTTGGATGGTAGTCAAGGTTCAGATGTTGTGTAGGGAAGAGAACTGAGTGTCAGACTTGTCAGTTAGCTGAAAATCAGACCAACACTACGTGGTTTGGATTCCACGTAAAGCTGTTGGTCCCATAGTTGCCCTGGCTATTGGGCTATTAATAAATAGTCCTTTCTGAGCTAAGTCGAACTCAGATAGTAACAATTACTACACTCGTTCATCTACACTCATCACACTCATTCACTCCTCATATTCGCCCATATATCTACGATCAGCGTCTTAGAGATCAATAATGAATAATAATGAATCACCGACTGTTCATTTGTCATAGGACTATTAATTAATGACACTTTCTAAGGAATAGTCGGCCTTAGTTTGTAACAATGACTACATTTGCTCATCTACACTCAACACATTCATTCAAAATCCATTTTCGCCCATATCTTGACGATCGGCGTCTTATGAATAAATAAATGAGTGAAGTGAATAAAAGTGAGTAAAAGCTTTTACTTTCGGTGTGAAAAGAAAATACTTTCGAGTATGTGAATAAAACAAGAAAAAGCTAAATACTCGTAGTAATTACTAGTCAATAAAGAATTTGCTTAGAAATGAGGTGAATAAAAAAAGTATTTACGCACAAGGAAATGTATTTACTCGTGGATTTGTGAGTCTGCCCAGACCCATGCTAGCACCTTTTAGTAAAATGTCATTGCAAATATTTTTATATATTTTTGTCACTTTTAATAGTCATATATATTTACGGATTCCTTTATTAATAAGTTTAGTAACATATAATCCTTTTTGAGTTATTATTTGTAAAGTAAAATTTAAAATATTCTACACAGGAATAAGTAGTTTTTTCTAGAGAAACGTTGGAAAGTATTTCCTGCATTCAGATAACACTGTTCACTTGAATTTTGTGTCATTCGAGTCTGAGATGGCGACCTTCATGCACTCACCAATTTTTTCAATAATGTTAATATAAATGTACCAATGCATCAAGTATTTATTATTTGAATTGTATAGGTAAATAAAGAAATGTGAATTAGTAAACATAAATATGAATTAAACAGAAAACAAAAAAAAGTAATATGTAATTTGACAAAACTAGAAAATAATTTTTTTAAATCCCCAAAATATTAATGAAACATAAAGATTGGAAGCTCCTCTGATGCTATACACGTCTCAAACACATTCGCTTGGGTGTGCTACAAACATGAGCATGTGCCAGCAGCTTGCGCACACTCACACATATGGGTAAGCACCCGCAATACATACAAGTTTACGTACTCATGAGCACTATTGTAAGTAATTTTATTTTTCTATTGTATTTTTTTCATTTTTTTAAGGTACAGTAAAACAGATTGGGTGATAGAAATTTTTTTTTAAGGCTAGGGCTTTCATAGCAGAATCTTCTTGGTATCTATAGAACCATCTTTTACATAGTTGTCTTTAAGTTACATCGATTACTGGCCAAAAGGCAAAGAATCGATCTGAAATAAGTTTACATATTAATGGAGACTTGATTAATGATCCAATTGCTGTAGCTAATGAATTTAATGATTTTTTTCTTACTGTAGTTGATAGATTAAACATAAAAAGAGTACAGCCAGATAATTTTTATTCATTAGATTTTAAGAAATCTTTTATAAGTAAACAATATCCAGAATCCATGTTTGTAGATCATGTATGTAAAGAAGATTTGATAAAAGTTATAAATTCACTTAAAAATAAAATTTCACCAGGTATTGACAATATTAGCTTATCACTAATTAAAAAAGTCTACCCTAAAATTATTGACCTACTGTTATTTTTAGTAAATAAGAGTTTTGAAAAGGGTATTTTTCCAGAAAAACTTAAAGTAGCAGTAGTAATTCCTCTACACAAAAATGGTTCAAGGCAGGATTGTAACAATTTCCGGCCAATTTCTCTGCTTTCTTCATTCTCCAAGATCTATGAGAAATTGATGAAAAAAAAAACTAGTCAAGTATCTTGAAAAAATCAGGTTTTTTAGTTCTTCACAGTTTGGTTTTAGAGAGGGGTTAAACACTGAACTTGCCCTTCACAATTTTATAAGTAATGTTTATAATGGGATAAATATGAACAAAAAAGTAAGTGCAAGTTTCTTGGATATAAAAAAAGCTTTTGATTGTGTTGATGGTATACTTTTGAAAAAAACTGTATAAATGTGGTATAAGAGGGGTGGTTTTTGATTGGTTTAAAAGTTATTTAGAAAATAGAAAGCAGTGTGTCAAAATTAAAAATTCATTTAGTTGTTTGGGTATAGTAAAATATGGCGTACCACAGAGGTCTGTTTTAGGTGCATTATTATTTTTATTTTAATCTACATAAATGATCTGTGTAATGCAAAATTTTATGGTGAACTAACATCCTTTGCGGATGACACTGCTTTATGCTATGTGAAAGATAATTGGAATGACATTGAGGAAGCTATGAATTTCGATTTTCAAGCACTACAGTGGTGGTTCTCTGACAACCATATGTTGTTAAGTCTGGAAAAAACAAAATTTATCAATTTCAGTTTAAGACAAAGAGTCTTCTTTACAAATGAAATTATATACAATTGTACAAAATGCATATGTAGTAAGACATGCTGTACGGAGTGTGCTGTTATTGGGCAGGTAGACAATATTAAATATTTGGGAATTTTTCTTGATGAAGAGCTTAATTGGAAAGTGCATGTTCAAGATTTAAAAAATAAACTTAATAAAACGTTAAGATATTTTTATTTCCTAAAAAATATCTGTAGTGAACAAACATTGAGAGTAATATATTTTTCCCTTGTACATAGTAGAATAGATTACGGGCTCTTTTGTTGGGGTGGGACTTATGAATCAAATATTAGGCACATATTTATACAAGAAAAAAAGTTTATTCGAATAATTTGTAAGAAAGCAACAATGGAAGCATCATATCATTTATTTTTAAAACAACAGATTTTACCATTAAAATATATGTTTGTTTATAAAGTTTTAAAAATGTACTATGTAATGAAGAGAAATTTGCCTGAAATTGTCAAAATACATAAAGTTAAGCTAAGAAAAAAGGATGTATTTATGGTTCCCAAACCAAATCTCACTTTCTATACAAAAAGTTATTTATTTCTGGGACCAAAAATGTTTAACTCAATACCAATTGTTCTGCAAAATTTGAAAAATATAAAATTATTTTCCAACAAAGTAAAAAATTGGTTATTAAAGCAAGAAAGTATAGATTACCTTGTAAATATTCAAGTTTAAAGCAATACACTTTCAAACATATTTTTATTATTCATTTATAATCGTATGAATTTTAATACCTTGTAAATACTTATTCACTGTATCATATATTTATTTCAGATAACATAGTAAAGTATAGATATTTGGTTAGTCATAAATTGTTTCGTTTTTATTTTGTTCCTATTATTGTATTATATAGCTATACTGTTAGGTTTAGGATAACATTAAATTTAGAGTTAAGGTCTAAGCTATTTATGTTTTTATATTAGTGTTTATATTTTGAAGAATTGGGATTTTTTATTTTAAATTAATATTATTTGCTTTTGCGCATATTAAGATTTATTTGAAAGGAAGGAACCTCTTAAACAGGCATTGCCTTAGGAGGTCCTAGTATTTTCTTGAAATATGTAATTTATGAAAGGTTTTGTTCTAGTAGTATAAGTTTTATTTTGTTAACAGAGCAATTAAGAAGAAACCTTTTTATGTTTAAATGTAATTATATGTATTTTATGTATATATTTCGAGAAAATAAATATATTCTTATTCTATTCTTTTCTTGTTTGATTTTCAAACGGGTCAGTTTAAGGTACCCTCTGGAACATCTACAGGTGAGTCGGCGCTAGATATCATCACTCAATCACTACTCAAATATGAACAGAATGCATGAACAGTGAATACGCGTGTGGTAAGCAAGTGTCGCACGAATGGATGCTAAACAAGCACGTTAAGACCTGTAGTGTTTCAAAAGTATTTCCTTAGTAATTCCTCGCCAACGTTAAGTAAAAGGTCTTAAGGTATTGACTGTTTTATTCACTTGGTTGACAAGCTTTTACTTTACTCGTGATAAAATACTTTGAGCTTTTACTTGATTTTTATTCACTTCACCCAATGTGCAAGTAAAGTTGCTTAAGAAAAACTATATGTGGTTTGATATTATGATAGACATGTCTAAGGACTGGTTGCAAAAATTGAAGCATGCTTGCTTATAGTGACAGTCCTAATGCAAATCCTGTGTTTTGAAGTCCTGGAATCTATCAGCTTCTAGTAAAACAAGAGCTGTTTAGAACGTAATAAATTTAAGATTAAGTTATAGAAAAGTAGACCAGGAATAATTGGAGAGATATGTATAAAATTCACCTAATAAGACAAATCTACTTAAACAACACACAGAAAACATATAAAGACGTTGAAAGTTAGTGTATTCTTATATTATATAAATTAACCCAATATCTTGCAGTGGTAACACTCTGTACTAGCGCAATATTTTTTTTAAGAACAATGAAGGCTTCATTTCTAATAACTCTAAACCTTCTAATATTTAGTGAATTTATTACAAATTTCTTTTGTGAATCCCTCTGGTCTGAGGAAGGTGAGCGTGGTTCACCGAAATCGATCACCATAATATTTGTGTATTTTGTACTTGTATTATAATATATTTGTACATTTTGTGCTTATATTGTAATCAATTTGTGTTGTGTGACGTTTACTTGTACTGAATGTATAATTCATAATAATATACAAAAATATAGTTAATCTTTAATAATTTTTATCAATTGGTTACATAAATGTGCGATCAAAGTACATAATAAGGCTATTATGTAGTTAAAACTAATCTACAGCTGTTGTCACAATTGAAGCCAGCTGATATTGTCATCATATTAAATTTTGATTAAAAATATTTTAAAATATCCTAAGTAATGCAATAAATCATTTTAACATATCATAAGAACAAAACAACGCTAATTAAAAATGTTAATTAAATGTTTCCAAAATTGTGTCAAAACACGGTATATCTGGCACTGCCATTTAGACGGCAATCACTTTTGCCGTATATCTGGCGTTCACCAATTACTGGGTTAAGTGTACTTATAAGTAAGCTGATGAACAAGGTAGCTGATGAAGAAACAAAAAACTGTGTCAAATACATTGAAGGAACATTACGTTCTTTTGCAACAACAAGTATTGTCTGCAATGGATCATTTATTCCTTCGGTGACTCTGAGTGCAGTGCAGCCAAGTGCACAATCTTCTATTAGACAGTTTTTCAGCACATTTAGCTTTACTGTAACTGTTAGATATTTGAGATTTCTTTGCAGATATAATAACTAAATATATGTAAGTAATACATTTGTGATGAAACTCCAGTCTAATGCACTCAAGTAATTGTTCATTCACTAAAACCCATTAAAATGTCAGTGTTCTGGATATCTTAATACATCTGGGTCCACAAATTGTCGAATTAGGTTTTACTTTTCTAACAGTTTCCCTTTATTACTGAATTTTTAAATGTTATTTCAAGAAGATAATCTCTGACTAATGTGTTTTTATGAAGTAATCTTGCTACAAATGGTGATGTTCAAAACTTTTAGTGATCCTCACAGTATCTGATATATGAATCTCTGACTGATGTGTTTCTATGAAGTAATCTTGCTACAAATGGTGATGTTCAAAACTTTTAGTGATCCTCACAGTATCTGATATATGTGTTTTTGTAGAGGATGACACAATACCTGCAGATCTGCGTACAAAGGTGACACTCACTGCTGTAACCAGCATCTTTTGTTCATTCTTCTTGTTTCTCGGCTGTATCTGGTGCTGTCGGTACTTTGAGCTTCTCTGCTGGAGTGCCAACACTTTACTTGGCCGACCCAATCCGGTCGAGCTGAGTCCCATGAGGCAGCCTTCCCCAACAGCACCTCCTCTGGACTCGGCACAAAGCAAGGATCTCCCACCCGCGTATGAAACATTGTTCCCTGACAGGTAAAACAGCTTACAGATCAAGTCATATAAATGTGTATTTCAATATCAAGCTAGTTTGTAGAGTAAAACTAAAAACACAATGTTCTTTTATTTGTTTGGTATGAGCTGTTGCTTGGCCATGACAGATATAATTCAAGTATATTTGTAATTTATAGAAAGCTATGCATGTAGAATAGTACAACTAAATTGTGTAATTACATATTAAAGCCAAGAGTTATCTCATACCAAATAAATATTTTATTTTCACATTACACTACTGCACTAAGAAACTGAACAATTTATTTTTACAGTTTAAAAAATTATGTTTCCTTCCTAAAATAAACAAAATTATAATGGTTAATGTAAAAATCTCACAGGTTAGTCTGAATATGTTCAATATTTATAGTTATAATGTACTTATTAGTGCTGTTAAATTACAAAATACATTATTGCAGGTTTTTAATAGATGAAATGAATAGTTAATTTTATTAACTATAAAAGAACATTCTATTACAGCTAATGTTATTACGTCTATTTTTATGTAGATAAATTTCTTGTGCTCAAGAAGTAAAATTAGTTAAATAAAAATGTCAAGTATTTGGAAAAATAGCGATTAGATTCTTATAGATAAATATTGTTTGATTGGTGGTTTTTCTGTTAGCTATATTTAGCCACTAAACAGTGTGAACTATTTATATACCTTTTGTAAGTAATTACATTAATTAAGTTCTTTGTAGTTTTACATGTTTAAAGACTACAAGGATTTTGGTTTTCTCTGAATTACCAGCTAAGTCATCAAACCATTCATAAATTACATAACACAAACTGATTACAAGAAGCGCAAGACATTAGTGTGATTACGATAAAGGATAGGTGAGCGTGTAATTTTTAAAACTGAAACTTAAATTAAAATAATTAATCGGCCTAAGACAAATTATTTGCTTATTTAAAAGGAAAGCATTGACTGGATATTGTTATTGTTTGTTCATTTATCAGCTTCCCCTCTATCACTATCCAGTGGCCTGCTAATAATGGATGTAAGTCCCGCACCATCATTTTTGTTTTGTCATGCATTTGTCATCCTATTTATTTTTTAATGCCTATTTTTTTCTGCTGTGGTTTTTTATTAAATAAGAGCCAAACAAAATAAAACAACATTAAAGTACACATAATAACAACTAACAATGGAGTATTACTATCAGTTTGTTAGTAACAACAAAAATTACATTGAAACTTGGTTGTCAACTTTAAATGTTTTTCATCTTATTTAATTTTTTAGTTGCTTATTGTGAAATTTTTGTTTTTCCTGGAAATCTACCCAATACCATGAATTGAATAATCAAAATTTGACTTGTGTGAAATCTTTTAGGGTTAAGATTTCATAGATTGTCATTTCATAGATATATTTTGAAGCTGACTTATAATCATTGGACAAACTGTTGATGTAATTTTTATTTTATTAGTAAGATAGTCAAAGAATGACAACATATAAATTTCAGCCTATATTTTTATTGTTCTTTTTAGTTTTTCTTAAATTCTGATTATTGATTTTGAAAACTTCAACTGTAATAATCAATTAGTAGTCAACAAAAAACCTCTCTTGAGAAAGTAAGTGTTTTTGTTAGACAATAGGAAGCTGTCAGTGACCTAATCTAGAGGGTGAAAAACTTAAAAAAGAATGTACATCTAGGAAAGAATTTTATTTTATTATGACAGCGTGTTGACTCAGTAACTAAGGCTTCAGACTGAAGTGCAAGGTTGAAGGTTCAGACAGACCCTTGAATGAAGTAAACTAGAAAGTGATTTTTTTCTCTCTTTTTTATAACCAAAAACCTTTCAGTTGCTTAGTACTGCGTGATCCAATTATCCTCAGCATTTTTACTTCGGTAGTTGATTTTGTTGTAAAAACAATATTAAAGCTAATGATGTTTATGGAAGAAATTTGATATTTGTTTGTATTGTAATTTATGTGTAATCTAAGATAGGCCTACTATTGCATTATATAATAGGGAAATTTACAAAGTTGGTAATATTTGTATTATGTCTTATGTATGGTTACATATGGTGAACTTCTGCATGACCACTGTTCTGTTTTGATATAAGAATTTGTTGGGTGGAAGAGCAGAATAAATTACAGCATTCAAAGAGCTGTAAGAATAATTTATTTTCTTGCAGAAATTACTGTTTACTGACAAAAACAAGATTTTACTGATTTACTGAAGCCATTATATTTTGCAGGATTAATTGCATTCTTAATAAATTATTTTTGTTAAGCTACTTTAATCATGCATGGTGATCTAATAAGTTATATTATTTATTAAATTAATCTTCAGCTGTTAAACAAAAACAAATAAAATAAACACGTTTTAAATGGCTTAGTAATATCATTTGGTATATACTATTAAATAGATAGTTACGTAAGTAATGTTAGTGAGATACTATAAATAAATGTAATAATATCATTTTATTTTGTACAGTTAACTTACTATTATTTGTAGTCAAAAGTCACAAGCCGAGTTTTAATGATCACAGCGAGTGACAGGGTTGTCAGTTGTTAATTTTTACCTGTATTTTATATATATATATTAACTCAAACAAACTACTTTAAGATCTAATCGTGCATGCTGGAACTTCTCTGCCACTCCTAATATGCCTGTACTTCACTTTTGTCTCTGCCCATGAATTACTTACAAGTCACTTTGCTTATTTGCCCACTTCATGGTATGGATTCATAAATTTGTAAAAAGATACATTTAAACATGAATTCTAGTTCAACGTCAATTGTGCATTTGTACATTTTAAAGATTAAATATTAACTCTTTTAGCGTCATGATGAATTTCATGAACTTTCAGATCACGTTTATTATAAAAATTTCATTTTAATCCTCAATTATTTTTTTGTTGCTTTCAAGGTAATGGAAATGCAAAATAAAAGCTCAAAAAAATGTTTAATCATTTTTATAATTGAATAATGTATAAAATATATGTTACAATGTTTCTTTTAAACAATGTTCGGTTGAAGGTACAAGTTTGCTAAAAATTTAATAACATTTAAAAATCATTATATAAGCCTAAATATAATAAATGGTTGCATTTATGAATCACAATGTGAAAAGTGTTAAGTGTACTACCTAATAATATAAATTTTGTATAGTGGTAGTCCTCAAATAATAATGTCACGTACAAAATCGTTCACGTCATCAATGTGAACCATATTTTACGTAATAGGAAAGAAAAATATAAAAATGTACTTACACAATTAAAAATAAATTACAATTTAAAAATACAATTAACAATAAAAGAATACAGTATGTTACAACACCGTACAACCACCCGAGGACACTGGAAATACTGGCGCCAAAGCAACGATGTCGGCTGCAGTGCAGATCGTATGGTACCGCATTTGTGATGTTACGAGTAAGGTAAAGGGATTAACTCCGCCCACTTAAGCCGCCATTTTAATTGTGTGGAAAACCCATATGGCTGACACCGTGTAAGTAAAGGGAACAATGAGAATAGGATTGACCCAAATTTATAATAAAGCGGCAGTTAAGGATAGTTAACCTGATAATATAAGCCATTACTTTTAACTGCACTGTAATGCGTCCATTACGTTACCGGAAGTAACACTATGTGCGGAACGGTGTCTATGATGTGATAAGGGTTAAGTCAACTTGCCCCTTGCTCTCATCAATAACAACATGCTCACATGTAACAAATTCCTCCCACCAATTAATTGGCCTTAAGCACTGTCTGTTACTGCCCCCAACTATGAGACAGATAGAAGTTTGTAATTTGTCTCATTTATATAGAAGTTTGAGTTTCCTTAATTGAGATGCCTCACAAATGATAAGATTTGTATTTTATACATATTTGTTGCCAATTTCATTTTTTAAATTCAGCAATAATTTTTTACACTTCATTTGAGTTGTCTACTATATCACTATTATAAATTACTTTTATAAGTCCTTTGAAAAGGACACGTACACCTTTTTGTCTTTGTCTGTCCATCAGTGATTTCTACCATTACCACTATAGGTGTTTGGTGGGGTGGGAGGGTCAATATCACTATAGGTATACGGGTGGGTGGGAGGGTCATCTCTACCAGGTGTATGGGCAGGTGGAAGGGTCATTATTACCACTTTAGGTGTTAGGATGGGTGGAAGGGCCATCACTACTGTAGGTTTTAGGGTGGGTGAGAGAGTCATCACTACCAGGTGTTTGGTTGGGTGGGAGGGCATTATCACTTTAGGTGTATGGGCAGATGGAAGGGTCATTATTATCACTTTAGGTGTAAGGATGGGTGGAAGGGCCATCACTACTTCAGACATTAGGGTGGGTGGGAGGGTCATCAGTACTGTGGGTGGGTGGGAGGGTCATCATCACTGTAGGTGTATGGGTGGAATGGAGCGTCATCACTACTAGTTGTTTGGGTGGGTGGGAGTGTCATTATTACCACAGTAGGTGTTTGGTTGGGTACACAGTAGGTTTTAAACAATATCTTTATATTATACTTTCAATGCCATTCCTTTAATTCCTCCATACATTACCTTTTTGTGTCTGTGTCACTTACAAAGGACTTGCCTATAGAATCTTTTCTGGCACAATTAGAAAAGTTAAGTCTGCTTTTCTGTCCCAAACAAAAGCCAAATAATTTAAGAAAATACATTCGCCTGATTTTGGATTTGTTTAAGGTTTACAATGTTGAAAAATAAAATGAAGATTTATAATTTATATAACTTTTTTCAGCAAAATTGTGCCTTTTCCGATTTTAATTTTCAGCTTTTGAGCCTCAAGCTCAGAACAACAATTTTTTTTTAATCAAAGTAAATTAATATGGTCATCAATCGTGTGTTTGGTTTTACAATCGATACATAAAATATTCTTCTATTTTAACAAGGTCGCTAGAGTGGTCAGGCAGCAGTTGTGGCACAGTATGCTGAAAGAGTTTTATTAAATACATGTTTTAATGAACATGAAACTATACATCAACCTTTGTTATAATTACCTTTAGTCAAAAAGAATGGAAATGTAGTTGGGACAGGCATGTGCATAATATATTAAAGTTTGTTCATAATACATTTAAGCACCCAATGCTATTTTCTTTTGCTATTTTTCTTGATTTATAATTTATTATGTTGAATTATATGACTCAAGTTATTTTCAGTTAACAAAATATTTTATTTGGAGGTCCTTAAAATAATAAATATTAGAATGAAACATCACCATGCATGTGTACCAACTGTTTACAGCTAATTTTCTATTTGTTTTGGTGGTTTTACAATATCTTGACTAAAAAATACCTCAATTATAAAATATTTAAAACCGTAGTCAATAACTTTTAAAATAAATATCTATTAAATTAGATATTTCAATGCCTTTATTAACTATTACAAAGTTAAAATGACTACCTCAGTAGTAATAAAAAACAGGACTGCACGAATATTTGCACAATAAAAAACCTCTTATTTCAAATCAAGCTAGTGCATTCTATTCTATATCAAGAGTTGCATTGTTATATATTTTTTTTATTTATTTTTTTTTTTCTATTTATTTTGCCAACAATTACAACATTTCCAATTATAATTTTTACAGACAGTTAATACAATATATTATAAACAATTAATTAAACTAAGGCAAAATAAATAGGATCCCTAGGGATACTTGTTGGATCACCATCACTTGAATTAAATTATACGATTTTAAATTAACTTAAATACGTTTAAATATAAATTATATATTTATAAAATAAACTTAAAATATTTAAATAATAATAAAATTATTATTTAAAAAAAATTAAATTGTTATATTTTAGCTGTTTTAATTCATGTTTCAACAATTTCTTAAGCGTCATATTTCTAAACAATATTTTTGGCTTCATAAAAATGTTATCTCAACGGACTTCACTATATATCTGCAACCAATCAGTGAATGGTTGATCATAGTACTAGATTGAATATTGTTGGACAGAGCTGCTTGAATGTAAATTTGATCAGGTTACATACTTTAGTATTTCCTGTCTGTCCTGATTGTATGTAGCGGTAGAGTTCTGTACGATATGTGTCTTAGCTGGAAACATCACTAATTAATTTTTTAATTTATTTTATTCTTGTCTGTTAAATAAAGTTAATTGCCTTCAAAATATGCACATTAGGTGATCTATCCATTCATTTCATGATTCCGACCTGAAAATTATTGAAATGAATCAAGGATCAAGTTTAAAAAAATAATAAAGCCATTTCAAATATAAATTTTAAAACAAGTCAGAATGGACATTTTTATATACTGCCTGATTAGTGTTTCCAATCACTGGCCCCTATCATCACCATCTGTTGATGTGTCCGTTTTCACACAGCATTTTACAGAGCCTTCTCCACTTTACATCCTTCCACATTTGGTCCGCCCGCCTTCCTTTCCTCTTAGTCTTCTTCCTCTGGTTCTTCTCGTTTTAAACTTTGTTTTAGGTAGCTTGGCAATGATGTGCTTTGAGCTAACCCAATTTCTCCAGCTAAAACACATTGATTAATAAATTTAATATGTATATTACTATTTCAAAAAAATTAAGGTTTGCAAAAATTCCTTGTAAATTTATTGTTCATTTTTTGTTTATTTGTCATTATTATTTTCAATGAAAATGTTGTACAAACTTTTCTTCATCATTTAATAGTGTTTTAAATTTATTTTGACAGTAAATGTTTTGTGTCTGGTACAAACCAACCTATACAAAAACTAAGTATTCTAGATAATCTATGTAGAATGTTTGCTAAACGCCCTAAGTTTTATAGTTTTTGTTAACTCGACATACTTAGTCTACCAATTTAAAAGACATATTTAGCACTAAATAGTGAGATAAGTGTAATTTTAAGTATTATTTTAATATAGTATACCAAATATGATAAATGTTTACACTTTTTATACTTAAATATTGTTCTGTCCCAATCTGTGATACTAACCCTATTGTAAAGTTGCAATCTGTATGTTAAATGTGTATATTTTAACTATACAACTCTTCAATTTGTTTGTTTAGTTCTGTGTGTTTACAAAACACTGATTAATTTGTAGTTTGTATTTATAGTATTTATAATTACTGCTAAAGCTAAATGTCTGTTGGGTAACTAATCTCCATATCAATCTGTACAACTTATTTTTATGTTTTCTGGCCCCATGCTTAGAACATTATTTATTAAGAAGTGATAATTTACATTGTATAATTGTCAAATGGATAACCTTTTCAATACAGATTATAACACTAAGGAGTTAAATATCAAAACCCAATACAGTTTTAAATCAGGTCTACACAAAGCACCCACCTTAATACGGTGACATTTCCTTGTGGTGACGTAAGGATTTTATAAAAGTATATCATTAGGTAAGATCTGCATCACCAAATGTTTTAAGTCATGATGATTATTTTATGGTAGTGTACAGCTTACTTGAACCATATAGCTGATAGAACTGGTCTTTCTGTGCACTGAGAACTATCCAGGGAGTGTAGAGGGATTGGGTTTTGAACATGGAGAATAAGAAGAAATGTAATAAATTAGAGGTTAATTAAACAATTAGAAATAAATGATTAAATAGAGGTTGGGCTGAGTTACCAGGAAATGTATAGGACTTACCTGAGAAGACAAACATAATACCAATCTTGTAACGTTTTGCCTTTTTAACTTATTAAATCTGTAATAATTAAGCAAATTTTCAACAACTTATATCAATAATTAAATCTGCAACAACAAAGCCTTACGTTGTCGCGTCAATCTATAACATTGTTTGTTCTTTACATTATTTACATTATTTATTTTAATTTAATCCATTGATTAAATTAAAATAATGATATTCAATAAATCAGAATTCTTTAATTTATTTCTTTTTTGTTTCAAAGCATTTATTAAAAATTTGTGACTTGCTACCTTGATGAGGTTATCGTATCACATTGATTCAATATTTGATTCTTAAAAACAAAAGTAGCAGAAATTTGATTTATTTTATTTTATAACATGATAACTCTTAATTTTTGTTCTCAGGGTCATATGGGTAATTCGGTGAAAGCTGTATGATGCAATAAAACAAAAGTTCTTTTACAAAATTATTTTTTATTACATTCTTTAATTGAATATTTTCAATAAAAACTGAGTTTACTCAAAATCTTTACAAAAGATCTTATATTATATTTTTAAAATCAAATCATGATTCTATCTAGTGAAGATAAATTTGCAATTACAATCTTAATGATAAATCTTAATTTAAACTTATCTGTTCAGCGTTCGTTATAGATGATTTCACAACATTTTCACGAGCACGTATTTTAATTTAGACTGATTACATGTTGAATTCACACGCACAATGTTAGTGTAACAATAATCACTTTGCCCTTTGTCTTTAAACCATCGTTAAAACTTTGAAACCGGTTATTATACCACGAGGTGTGTACAAGTCACTCGTTCGGTAGGTCATGTTAAGTTAAGCGTCAGAGATAGACTGGGGTGAGAGGCGTCTCTTCTTCAAGGGACTCAACTTTTTACCCCTCCTTTTCCTTCCGGCATTATTCCCCTCTGGGTTAAAGGCTATCGGTCCTTCCGGTTCTGCCACGAGGTAGCACACCCATATAGTATACTGTTACAGTTGTTTGATTTCTGTCTGTACAGTGCTGTCCCCTATGGGCATTTCTCTAACTTATTCCCCGTCCTGATTGGTTCGTTTCAGAACTCGTCATCCGTGCAATTCTACTGCGCATCACACTTGTGACATGTTGGGGTCCAATGGAAAATACCCAACTGACAAGTCGCTGCTTGTCTCACGCTCCTACGTCGTAACTTGCTGACTGTTTAGTCTCAGATATTCCCATGTGTTTTGATACTTCTTGGAATTCGTCCCACCCATCCTGTGTTGAACAAAGGATTTGTTTACAGTGATTTATTGCTGGAGCCTCTCGTCTGTCCCACAGTTATTTTCCACACGACAATTCTCTAATATGATTTAAAACTCCTCCATTTATTTTAATTAAATATATTTCTTTTCTTTTATATAGTAATTTATTATTTATTAATTAATTTGCCTATCAATTTGGTGGACCCGTTACAATCTGTGATATCCAACTGGAAAGGTTCAATTCCACTACGAACAGCAAACTCATTTTACTTAAGAATGTTCCTAATTTTTAACCATAATTTTGCTTTAATGTTATGCCTAGAGATTATCTTGTTTGCTCTAAAGAACAAAATAAATATTTTAAAATGACACTTAAAGCTAGTACATGTTTTCTCTCTGAAATCATAAGTTGCATATGAGTAGAGCTGTATAGTATAGATTAGGAATTAAAGTTTAAATTTTCAACAAACAACTCAATTATAGTGATTCTTTAAAAAAAGTTTGTTTTAAGGCTATAGTCCATCAAAAATATATTTTCAATTGGTGTACTGTTAATTTATTCCATGTTCAAAAAATCAAATCAGATAGGTACCCTAAAAAATCAGAAGTTGGGTCTATATATTTCAAACTATCCAATATAAATAAACATTTTTTTGATCTAACATTAAAAAACTTTTTTAAAAATTCTTTTAACTAGTCTTTTTACATTAAAGAATGTGTTAAAAGAATAGTTAAATATTCTTTTAATGATTAAAGAAATCAATGTATCATTGTTCTTTTTTTTAATCCTTTTTAAAAGAGAAATTTGGTAAATTTTTAGAAAAATCATAGTTTGCAAGAAGTTTTTATTATTCTGTCAATTTGAAAGATATCATAATGAAATAAAAACCTTTGAATTGAGCATAAATCTCTATACGTTTACAGTATCATAATCTATATATATATATATATATATATATATATATATAGACCAAATACCACTGACTGACTGACTCACTCACTCATTGCAAATATTATAAACCACCAAGCGGATTTACACAAATTTTAAAGGAAATTGGTATTGCAGAGACCCACTAATAAATGATTTTTTTCAAAATTCTATAACTAAGAGAAACAGCCCTTCAAAATTTTCTTTTTCTATAAGAATAACATTGATTTGATTTTAGTAATTTAATAACAGCTGTTTTGTAAATAAGTATACATGTTTATTTTTTATATTTGTCAGTACCCTATTGATGCATTAGGAGTACTGTTATATGCAGTCAAAGTCACATGCCGAGGGCTGATGTGTATCGAGCACAGCAAGAGTTAGGGTTGGCACGCGAAGTGTGCAGGGGTATCCCCTAGTTTGCTTGTTAAAAAAAATAATTCAAATTCATCTACAAAACTAAATGTTGCTATTTTAGTCATTCATTTTTATGAAGAATAAGATATTTATCAATATTTTCTTTTGTGTTGCTTTTACCGTCTACTCCTGTAAGCGTTTCAATCAGAGAACACTGTCCTTTTCCTCTAGATTTCTTTTTAAAATGGCTGATAACACATTTATTTCAAATATATTTCAAATAATTACGAACAAAATAGTTTCTTGTTATTTAATAATAAAAGTTACTAGACATGGTGTAAAACTTTATCTTTTATCCCATATAACAATCCAATTAAATAATTTTAAATCACAATTAGGTATATATTGACAAAAACTAAAAACTCCAATTTACACTAAACGAAATAATGAAGCAAATTTATTAATCTGTTAGTATATTATCTCACTAACAAAAGGAAATTCAAACAAAATTATTATTTATAAAAGCTAAGAACAATGAGTTTTTAAATTATATTTTGAGTTAACGCTACATTTAACTGTTCATGGCTTTTAAAATATTTAGTTTCACTGTAAATAACAAACTTAGAAATGGAAAGTACAATAATATCTATAAATTGTGTGTCTCTAAGGTTACTTATTAAGTTTTTAATGGAACTTTAATGTTTGTTTTTTTCCAGATGCAAGGATTTTGAAATTTACATGTGAAGCTCTTAGATAGATAACCAAATTTATATATATATACATAATTGAACATTTGCTTTATTTTCATGTGTTCTTGAACCTTTTTGTTTCAATACATAAATCAATGCAATTGATAAAAAGCGTGGCTGTCAAATATTATTTTTGGTCCTCTTCTGTTTATTTTATTACAAGTTTTTGTTTATTTGTCTTTAAAATATATAATTTTAGTTGTTGAATGAGTTGCCGTATAAAGCTCTCAAACGTCATTTCTTCACAATATTTCCATTTTTTAAATTTATTTTTACAGTCATAAAATAGCAAAGACATGTCATGTTTGGTACCTAAAACATTTTTTTGTGTTTTTGAAATTAAATACAAATAAAATGCATTACTGAAATAATGCAATGGCATAATATCAAGAAAGTAAATGTAACTTTTTTAAAAAGGGAATAAACAAACCCCCTTCCAACTATAGAAGGGAACTTATTTGAGAATAAAACATCTAAAAACTTTATTATAGAATGTCAGAAATACATGTTAAATAAAAAGTCAACTCATTTGCCAATTGTTTCAAATATTTGATTATTTCTGTTAAAATTTAAGTGTTGAAGCGTTTTATACAATTTTGATATACTTTACAATTTTTTTACTGTTTTGCTCTAAGTCTAAAAACAAGAGTATTGAACATCTGTTTTACCTCATTAAAAATAATAAATCAGTATCTTTAAGGTAATGTAACAAGTTCATTGTATAAAATACAGGAATTTTTGTATCTTTCATTTTTACTCCTATAATTAGTCCGTAATATTAATCTTAGTTTTAATGTGCATTTTTGAAGCAACTTTTGTTATTAAGAATTAGTTCATTAAAAACCAAATGAAGACTAAGTATGTGTAGGGGGCAAGTTTTTGCACTTTTTTTATTTACTTACCTATGTTTAGAAATATTGTACCACACCACTAAATACAACCTAAGCTAGAACGTGGAATTACTGTTATTGACTAATCAGACTTTGTTTGTCAAAAAAAATTGTTAAGTGTTGTTAAGCTCCTTGTGAAAACTTGCCCCGTAACTGGAGCAAGTTTTCGCTTACCTTGTTAATTAATGGACAGGGGCAACTTTTCGCATGCACTTAGAACAATAAAACATAGGAAATCAAACAAGCCCATTGTTCAAGATAAGTTATCTATTTATTTTCTTACATATTTTTAACAAAACTTGTCGTCACTGTCACAGTTTTAACATATAAAAAGAACAAAGGGTTTTCTTTTAATGCAGAACTCGTGGACCCATCTTTTGCATCGAATACATTTGACCCACACCTCTCTAGGCTTAGATTTGCTATACAGTTTGAGGCAGTAAATGCAAACGCAGTCGTCTTCCTCTTCATAACTCGATTCTATAATGTATTTTGCCTTAGACTTCCCAGTTTTGTTAGCGAATAAGCTCTTGCTAACAGTTTTCTTACATTTTTTTTCACTATCATTTTTAGTAATTTTTCATTGATTGGCTTGTTGTTGCTCTAATCTAAGCTGCTACTTGACCGGAGTGTCTGTAAAATTGCTGACTTTCTCTTCTTCCTTGCTTTGCCAGTCCCTTTTCTCGGATCTGTTTTTTCCAGAGGCCTCGCTTCTTCTGGGGAGGCACAAGCTATGCTTAGCTATATTCTCACTTGAGCAGTATGCTCTTCTTGATACTCTGTTGTAGAAGGTCTCTCTGTCTCTGCTTGTACAGGAGGGGCAGGTCTGTCAGTGAAATATTCTGGCATATAGTCAGTATCTATAAAAATATCTGGGTTTAAGGGAAAAATCCCTGAAGCCAGACATTATGTTGTTTGGTGTTAGAGCCAGTGGAGTTGCTTTTTCCAAAATTGATGGTATATCATATATCTTCACAGGTTTTTTTTGAGCAATTTTAAGTATCACAGGTAGTGTTGATGTGCTTCTTCAACGGTCCATAGACGCTGCTGTAGCTTGTGACTTCAGTGAGGTAGGAATGACAACAGTTTGACTATGCTTTATTCAAATTATATATTCAGCATCGATAATCAAAACATACTGATGGGAGCGGGGCCCATTTGATGCGACAGGGCAAGTTTCCAGTGTGAAAATGTGCCCCTTCAAAATGTTTTTACTTTAATATTATATATGACAGCCAAAACATGTGCTTTTTGGACCAACTATCACATCACTGTAAACTTGTGAACAAAAACAACTAACACTGACAATGCGTAGCTACGTGAGCAGCAATCAAACTGTAACTCTCGTAGTTGCCATATAGTAGCACTACCTAATAACTAGTCTGGTCGTTTCTTCGCACTACCACACCCCTGAGGAATTAGGTTCAAATTGAAAACGTGCCCAATGCGAAAACCTACTCTGGTCTTCCCTAAATGTAATGAACGAACAAACCAAAGTGATCTCCATCATGGATTAACATCTTATACCGGATTGTTTCAAAGTAGTACAATGTTATTTGGTATTATTAAGTAGTGCCAATTTTGTTGAAGGCTATCACATGCTTTAGAAACAATTGTATTCCTATGTATTCAAATTAAATATATAAATATATATAGAGTATCATTAAAATATATTTTTGTACAGTATTTGTACAATGTTTGTATCTGTGGCAGCATAGCACTAGGGACCAAGAACAAAATGAATTTCAGGGAGACTTACTGGTAACCCTTTTGTATTTTATGTTATGTAATTAAAATAAAATCATCACATCAAATTTCATGTTCCTCAATATAAGGTATGTTAAGTGATAACATGGCCAATACCATGTTATTTCTGTAAATCCTATAATAGTAAAAATTGTTTTATGATTTTATTAGACTGTCATTGAAATAATTTATAGAACAAACTTGGTTTTATACGGGAAAAAACCTTGTAGTGTTATTAAAGTTGCTATTTTTTCTCCCTGTCCCTAGCATTTGTTAGTTCTAATTTCTATCACTTTCAAAGGTTAGTTGTAAGGTTGTTAGTTTTCTTTTCATTTCCATCTTTTGTAGTTATACTTCTACATATAGACATTTTCGTCATATTAAACTTATTTAGTATTTTATTATCTTTAACATACAGAACAATATGCCTTATGATAGTGATGTAACCATTTAATACGAATTTATTGTAAATTTACTAAGTATTAAAAGTGAAACGTTTGACTGACTTTTCTAGTATTGTGTAAATATTTGTAAATGAAACTGAAATACTCCAGTATTCTTACGTCTTCAATATGTGTTTAATGTCCATACTGTATTTGCTATGATTGTATATTGATTGTTATGTATTTAATAATGTATTTATATATGTTTGTTTTATAATGTACACACAAATTGTATGCATCTATTTTCATGACTTATTAAATCAATTTGTGATTTTTGCATGTTCTTAATCTCTTCCTGTATATTTAACTTTCAGTTCATACAAAGTGAAGTCTGTTGCCATATCTGTTGAAAAAAAAAACCTAAGAGTTTGTTAATATTTTTTTATTTAAAGAACATATGTTGTTTCTTTAATTGTAGTAATTTGTTTACATCTTGAATCAAATAAAGTTTTACTTCAGTTATTTTTCACTTATCTTTTTTATAAGTTTTTCAATAGGTTATGCGCCCAGATATCATTTGAAGAGTGAAATAAAGTAAGTATAATATGGATTTAAGATTTAGAGTTGATAAGCTTGATGGTCAATTAGCGTGGAGACGATGGAAACGACAAATGGACTTGTTGTTAAAACACAATGATGTGTTAGACATTGCTCAAGGAAAACGTATTAGACCAGAAATTCCAGCTAAGGGTGCTGAGAATGAACAAGCAACTCTTAATAAGATTAAACAGTTTGACAAAGATGATGCACTATGTCAAGTCTTAATTGTAAGTGCACTTGATGATAGGCATGTTGAACTAACAGCAACTTGTCAAAATGGTATGGATATGTGGGGAAAGCTAATTAGTGTCTATGAACAGTCTTCTAATCAAAGGCTAGATAGAACCCTAGAAGCATTTTTCACAGTAGAAAAACTCCCAGATGAAGAGTTAGTACAGTATTTTGCTAGGTTACAGTTAATATTTAGGGAAGTAAATGAGAAGCTTGTAAAGCACAAGGCAAATAAACTTCCAAACTTAGTACTAATGAGCAGAATAATGAGTACTCTTCCAAATGAATATTTTGAATTTAAAAGTGTTTGGGAGAGTGTTAAAGTGGAAGATAGGTCAATTGATTTGTTGATTGAGAGAATTAGGCTCATTGAACAAAGATTGCCTAAGTTCAATAAAGAAACTGCATTATCAGCAAAAGTAAATAGCACTGTTGTTAGGCCTAGTGAAAAAGAAAAATTTTCTCACAAAGAGAAAAATAAGAAGAAAATTGTTAAATGTTTCATATGTAAAGGTCCACATTACGCTAGTAATTGTCCCAATAAAGACAAAGGAAAGTCTTTCTAGCCTAAAAACAACAATTTGTTATGCTATGTTGCAAATGAAAGGTGTGATTGTACTTTTATTGCTGACTCAGGGGGGGGGGGCATCTCAACATATGTGTTTTTGTGGAAAGTACTTTGATACATTTAGTGCATTTTCACAGCCAGTAAAAGTTACTGTAGGCAACGGTGAAGTTATCGAAGCTACTGGAGAAGGAAACATTCGTGTTTTAGTGACGTTTGGTCAACAAAAAGTAGTGAAGACTAGAGAATGTATGGGAAGTGCCTAAGTTAGGTCGTAACCTCATGTCGGTGAGTCGCTCAGTGGAAAAAGGATATACCTTTAAAGCATCACAAGATAAATGTGTATTTTTAAGAGGAAATGTTCCACAGGTGATAGGACACATGAAAAATGGTCTTTATGAACTTGAGTTTAAAGTATTAGTTCCGGAAAAGTCACAAGCAGAAGCAAACGCTGCTAGTAACAGTCGACCAAGAACTATACAGGAGTGGCATGAATGTCTTGCTCATCAAGACAAAGGACATGTACAACGACATCTAAAGTTAAGAGGGATCATTGTTGACAAAATTGATGAATTTTGTGAAAGTTGTGTTCTAGGAAAACAAAATCGTGATACTTATCATTCTAGAACTGTAAAACCAACAGAAGTAGGTGAATTGGTAAGTGGAGATGTTTGTGGACCAATGGAAGAGCCGTCAATTGGAGGTAGTCGTTATTGTGTAGTTTTTAAGGACTATTACACAAAATACAGACGTGTTTTCTTTGTTGAGAAGAAGTCAGATGTTCCTGATTGTGTGGAAACATATATTAATGAATGTAAACAGCAGGACATGTTGTAAAAACTTTTATGAGTGATGGAGGCACAGAGTTTTGTAATTCCAAGGTGAAAATAACTCTTCAGAAAAGAGGAATAACTATGAGAACTACAATGCCATATACACCGGAAGAGAATGGTTCAATAGAGCGAGAGATGCGTACTCTTGTTGAAAGCGCAAGAACTATGCTGGTTAGTAAAAATCTACCAAAAAGACTATGGGCAGAAGCTATGAATACAGCTACTCATGTAATTAATCGTACAGGTCCTGTGAGAGATGGACTGACTCCATATGAACTGTGGTTCAAGAAAGGACTTGCTCCGATTAATCATTTTCATCCGTTTGGTACTGAGTGTTTTGTACATGTGCCAAAACAAAAACGGAAGAAGTGGTCAGTAAAGTCAACAGCAGGTATCCTAGTTGGTTACTGTGGTGAGCGAGACGGTTACAGAGTTTATGATGGATGGAATGTCATAATCAGTCGTGATGTTGTCTTGAAGCCTTTGATGAATAGTAGAGCAGAGGGCAAGGAAAATGATAAGGCAGTGATTGAGGAAGACACTATTTCAAATGTATCCGTTTCTATAAAACCAGAAGTTTTTGATAAGTTTACTGAGTCCGAAGTCAAAAATCAGTTTATAGATAATACAAGTTCAAGTTCAGAAGTTTCAGCCCCTGAAAGTGATAGTCAAAATTTAGATGTTGAAAATGAAGATCATGTAGATGGTAGTGGTGAATTTAATCGACCAAAGAGACAGTGTCAATCTCCCACTTACTTAAAGGACTATGTGATGTTAGCTGAAGCTGGACCGACCTATGGATAAGCTGTAAGCAGTCCAGAGTGGTATCATTGGCAATCAGCGATGAATGAAGAGATGGGGTCCCTTCATGAAAATGATGTTTTCAAACTTGTATGTTTACCCAAAAATAAAAGAACCATAGGAGTAAAGTGGGTGCTTACAAAGAAGAGCAATCCAGAAAGATATAAGGCAAGGTTAGTTGCTAAGGGGTATGCTCAGAAAGAAGGCATGGACTATTTTAGTACATACAGTCCAGTTGCAAGATTTGATACTATAAGGACAGTATTGAATATGGCTGCTCAAGAAAATATGTACTTAAAACAATTTGACGTGAAGACAGCTTTCTTGTACTCTAAGTTAGATGAAGAGATATATGTTAATCAACCAGAAGGCTATGATGATGGCTCAGGTAAAGTGTGGAAATTAAACCGTAGTTTGTATGGATTGAAGCAGAGTCCTAAATGCTGGAACAAACGGTTATCTAACTTTATAAAATCTCAAGGTTTTAGAGCTAGTACGACAGATCCTTGTCTGTTCATTCGAGAAGTTAATAATCAAAAGATGTTTGTTGTTATCTATGTGGATGATGGACTTATCTGTGGAACTGATGAAAAACAAGTTGATGAGTTTGTTCAAAACCTGAAATGTGATTTTAAAATCAAGGTAACAGATCCTGAAGTGTATTTAGGAGTTGAGATCAAAAAGAGCAAAGATTCGATCACACTTAGCCAGAGGGCATACATTGATCAAGTTTTAGAAAAGTATCGGTCAGGCTGTATATGTATGTTTGCTGGAGGAGCAATAAGTTGGTTCTCAAAGAAACAAAATTGCATTTCTCTATCCATAACAGAGGCTGAATATGTAGCGGCCAGTGAAGCAGCGAAGCAGATTGTTTGGCTGAAAAGTTTGTTGGAAGAAATGAAAGGTTCTTCAGTTGAAGCTAACTTGTTTGTACATTGACAATGCTGGTGCTGTAAAATTGACTCAGAATCCTGTCATGCACGGAAGAACAAAACACATAAGTGTACGATATCACTTTGTGAGAGAGAACCATGAGAAGGGTGTTTACAAGGTTGAACATGTACCAGGCAAACTTCAGTTAGCTGATTTTTTTAACAAAAGGACTTGTTGGTAGTCGATTAAAGGATTTACTTGAACTCTCAGGTTTGAGGGCATGTTGAAAAAAAAACCTAAGAGTTTGTTAATATTTTTTTATTTAAAGAACATTTGTTGTTTCTTTAATTGTAGTAAATTGTTTACATCTTGAATCAAATAAAGTTTTACTTCAGTTATTTTTCACTTATCTTTTTTATAAGTTTTCTCAATAATATCACCCTTTGCAACAATACATGTAACAAAACGTACATCTTATTTTTCAATACTAAATTTAAGGATTCAGTTATTTTCCTTGTGATTAGTATTGATAGTCAATTTGTTATCCTTTATTCTGGTATCCAAACATATCTTTGTATGAAATAATCAGTAAAGTATTTCTGTGTGTAGTAGCGGATCCAGCATTTGTTTTAGGAGAGGGTGAATTACATTGGAATATGGAACAACCCCCCTTCCCAGTCAAGGGATAAAGAGGTGATCCTATATGAGAGGACCTACATCCCATGTATCGGTGTCCCTAGATGATGATAAATTGACAGATAAAATTATGTTTTCAGGCTGGACATTATTAATACTGATGCCCATTCCCTACCTCAAGTAATCTTAACTGTCAATAAGAGGTTGTTATTGTGATTTTACATTTACTATCAAGTGAGAAGTAGCAGAAGTTATATACTGTAAAAGACAGAGATATTTTAAATATTATCTGACACAAGAAAAACTACCAAGATTTTTAATAGGTTGCTAATTTAACTATAAATAAATTGCTAATTTAGACTAATTTGAAACATAGTTATTACTAGGGGTGTGCAATGCAGCAAATTTGTTTTGATTTGATGCAGTGATACGATTCAAAGAATTGCCATGCGGACATAAAGAATTTATGGTTTTTATTAAGTTTTAGAAGCAGTTGAGATACAATAAAAATTAACTTTATATCAAAGCAAGAAGGTCAATCCAAAATAATATAAGGAATGTAAGATGAAAGGATTCACAAAATTCAGTAGGCCTGAAGCACAATAAATCATGATTATTTTGAAATAGAATTCTAGGGCTTAATAAATTTGTTTAGCACTAAGCATGCTTTCCATTTGTAATTAAGGACAAAAATAAGAAAAGCTAGTAATAATGAAAGTTGGTGGCTCTGTATTAAATTCATTCAATTTAAATGATAATAGTTGTACTTTGCTGTTGTTGTGGGAAAGTAACTGTTCTAAATTATCAAAATTGAATTTGTTATAGTCAAAATAATATATTTCACGTGCAAAAAGAAGGATGTTCAAAATAATGGAAAACAACTTAACTATTGTTATTCACTATCATTGTTGAAAAATGATGACTGTCATTATAATTGATTACTTTTTAACTTGCTATGAGTTGACTGAAATAAATATTAATGTAAAGTTACATAAGTATAGATAAATAAAGTGTATTATATCACAGAATATTTTTAGAAGAAGCATCATTTTGATTTAAGTATAACAATCCATTATTGTTTAGCCAATATATTAAAATTAATAAAACTATATCAACAAATGTAATAAAAAATAATTAATTGAATACAAAGAGAGTTTTATATTAATTCTAATTTAAAATATTGTTCAATAAAAAGGTTGAAAATATATATTAATCCTTTGGACTTGAGGTGCACCCAGAATGAATTTGTGTAAAAACACTTGTGTATACTTTGTAAATATTTTTTAATGTTCTTTTTATTATTAAAACATGATTATTTTGAATGTTCAGTGATATGTATATGAATAGTAACTACTGTTTATATAAACTGTATATTGTGCATAAACAAAGTTACTTCGGATCACCAAAAACCAGGTAAGTGACGCTTTGTTACATTTATCATAATAAGTTTTGTAAATTTAGTGCAATACTCTTGAAATTTTCAGGATTTATTTTTCAAAACATTTGCTTTTGGGAAATAATATAGAGAGTGGTTTTAGTATTTATATAAAATATGTTTTTTAGTGTACAAATAAAAAATTTTGTTTATATTTTAGTAGCAAAAAAATATTTGTATAGGGTTCTAGGGAATATTTACATAATGGTATAAATATATATATATATAGCCAATTTAATTTGCTAATAAATAAAAAATAAATCATTCAAAAATATGAAAAATTAAATAAAATACTTTGATTTCTATAAATGTATGCAAAAGCAAGGATTTTAGCCTGGCAGTTTTGGATACACACATGCACCCTGGCATTTTTCAGACAAACAAAATTTCACCCCGGCAGCCAAAGGGTTAATAGAGTTGTTTTTAATAATTAACGTTTAATTATACCTTTTTTTAACCGTAGATGGTGAGTAATGTTAAACTCCCAAGAAACGGGTGGCATTTTGCAAGCCTTTTTTGTAAAAATCATAAAAAATACTAAATATGCTTCAAATGTACATTTTTTAGCATATTGTTTTTCTTTCTTACATATGAGACGCCGACACAACGTTGTGCGTATTTTAAGGCGAATATGAATGGTTTTATGAGTGTAGGATGAGTGTAGTCTGGTTACTAACTGAGTTTAACTGTTCCTCAGAAAGGGCAATTTATTAATAGCCCAACAGCCAGGGCAACTAAGGGACCTACAGCTTTACGTGGAATCCGAACCACTCAAGAACTCTACATTCATGTACTACTACGCGTATCAAAACTCACATACCATTTTAGTAAATAATTATTATCAAGAAAAATTTAAGAACATTAGAAAATATTTAACAGAAATTATAACTTTGAATCCTAATTAGGGATACTACAAAATTTTTGTAAATAATTCCAAGATAGCCAAATTGTTTAGAATTCAGTGGCCTATAATAATATATTGTTATATTTTAAACTAATTACAAGGTGTTTTTGGAATTGTTTGTTTTCATGAAGTGCAAAGATGTGCAAAGTAGTTACAGTATGATCCTTGTAGGTATATGAAAAAAATGGAAAAATCAGCATTGAATAGACAAGAAAGAGTTGTTAAGGAAAAATATTCATATTGTACCCCAACAAAATATTTTCATATTTTTTGTTTATGAAGAAAAATGAAAATGTTGCCACGGAATCAAAAAATGTATGTGAAAAATTACATAACAATCCTAAGGGGTTAAATAATTTTTTACTCTATGTACTTTATTGGTACAATCTATTAGCTAGAAGAAAATGTAAAATATATGAAAATATTCCAAAATGTACAAAACTTATAACACCATAAGTCAACATATGCTAATTGTGTTAACCGCCCTTGAATAATGTTGCACATTGTAATCATAATAAAAAATATAAAATAATATTTAGGATTTTTGTAGGTACTAAAACTTGATAGATTACACATTTTTGGATATAAATATGTAAGAATTGTTAGAATACAGCCAAAAATAAAGTTTTAACAACAACTTATATCAACGGCATAAATTATGCCTTACCTCGCTTTTGGAAAACACAAAAAAACACATTATTACTCAATGCAGCTAAAACATTGCAATTTGTTTAGTTGGATAGAGTATTTCATTCTATGCGGACTGACATTTATTAAGCCTAATTCCGTATCTTGTACAATTGCTGAGAAATAAAGTGTTTAATCAAAATTAAAGGGGCTGTTTCCCTCCACGAAAAACGCCAAAAACATGGGTTTCTACTTCAACGTCTTGGTCGTAACACTTGAAGTGTCATTTGGGAGATGGAAACCTACTCTAGTGGACCATAAGTTGTTTTCGTAAAAAAAATTGAGTATTTTAATACTTTTTAACCGTTAAATAAGTGATATTTTAAATGTCGTTCTTGATTATTTTACATTTAAAAACTCATAATATCAACTTAAGGTCCACTACAATAATCACTCTTATAATAATATAGTGATCACTATAGCTCATTATAATAATAAACACGAACCGTACAGTTGAAATATAAAAGCATGTTTTTGCCTGTTGACTAAAATTGCATTGCTTCTATAGCTATAGGGATGCCTGGGCCTGCAGACTTTCCAGCGGTGGCTTGGCAACGTGATACTGCTGTGTAGGACTGTCTGGGTCTGCAGACTTTCCAGCCGTGGCTTGGCAACGTGATGCTGCTGTGTAGGACTGTCTGGGTCTGCAGACTTTCCAGTGGTGGCTTGGCAGTTTGGGAAACGTCTTGATGCTGCTGTGTAGGACTGTCTGGGTCTGCAGACGTTCCAGCGGTGGCTTGGCATTTTGGGAAACGTCTTGATGCTGCTGTGTAGGACTGTCTGGGTCTTCAAACTTTCCAGCGGTGGCTTGGCGGTTTGGGAAACGTCTTGATGCTGCTGTGTAGGACTGTCTGGGTCTGCAGACTTTCAAGAAGTGGCTTTGCAGTTTGGGAAAGGTCTTGATGCTGCTGTGTAGGACTGTTTGGGTCTTCAAACTTTCCAGCGGTGGCTTGGCGGTTTGGGAAACGTCTTGATGCTGCTGTGTAGGACAAGAGCGTGCGTGCCTTTAAAATAATGTAGGCAGAGCCAGAAGACCGTGAGAACGAATATAGACACTCAATATTCCAACAAACCCTACACCACCACACCCCCTCCCCTCCTTACAATCCGCGTGACGTCTCAGTCTAACGATGTTTTCTTCCATCTAGTTGGTCTCCAAGTAGACATTTTGGACAGAAGTTGTTGAGCTCTTCTCTGTACATGGGATATTGTTACGCTATTGTTTTCACTAAAAATGTGAAAACCAATTTTTTACTTTTGTATTTTTAGCTTTAGATTTTTTAATTAATTGATGTAGGCCTACTTTTTACAGTTACAGAAAATAATTAATTATTACAACAAACGGATATTTTCAGTTTCTTAGTTGTTTGAAATGGCCTGCAAGAAAACTCGACGGCTGAAAAAGCGTAAAAACCGAGGGGAAAAGAGATAGCAAAATGGCGTGTTCTCAAACGGTACGGTTTGGCGTCAGTTAGTACGGAAATTTGTTTAGAGAAAAATACGATTAAATTAAGTTATTCATATGCCCCTAACTATTCTTACGGAAATGGTGTTACTGTAGAAGAAGTGGCGAATGACCAAGGTAAAACAATGACTGAATACCGTTACGGGCAGGCGCATAGTAGACATAAACTTCTTTATTGAACAGTTAAAATTGTAGGAAATCACAGTCCTCAATTTGATTGTACTGTATACTTAAAAACATGATATTAACATCTGAACTCAAACGTGACTGGTTTTAGGTCTGGTTTTACATTTGAATGCAATATGTGTGGCTAACAATCTGCAAGTACAAGGTCAGCTTCATATTATTAGAAGAAAGTATTGTATTTTTGCAGTTTGGAGTACTAATTGTTTAATATATGATAAATTGTTCAGGGGCTATCAACTTTGGGAAACAGAAATTAAGTACAAATTAATAACCTTTTACATGAAATGTTTGCTTCCCGAGATAATCGATCCCAGACGAATAAGAAATATGGAGATTCGTGAACCTGATCATATATTGAAAGATCAGGAAGAGAGGATAACGGATAAACTCAGAGAAAACATTGGTATCAACACTGGAAGAAGGGGAATGAAATTAGTCACATATTATGCCATATAAAATAATTGTTAGATTTTCTACCATTATGATGAATGATAAATAGTCCTCATTAACCATTTTGTTTGATTTATTTTTCACAAATTGTACATTTATTTCAGTTTAAGTGAACGTGGCATTATGAATTCTGAAACGTTAGCTTCATCCTCAGATGAGCAAAGTAAGCCATCTGAGGGCATTTCGACGAAGAAGAAAAAATCGTTTGGCCAGGTAAGGGACGTAATGAAGAAGATGCGTGCTTAAAACTGCCAATTTAAGGTTTTTAAATGTTTTCAAAGAGTGCCATTTGAAAGTTCAACAAAATTGTTGTTACAAATTAACAACTTGGGGAACTGAAACAAACAAACTGCATATTTAGCTGGTCTCATCAGTGTTGTGCCTATACAACGTCGATGTGCTAAAGGTGTTGAAACAGCAAACTTACGAGATTGATCTTTTAAATACCGAGTGCGAATCGAAGAAGACAATGAATTTGTAGCTTTTCTGAGTATACATAGCATTAATAAGAGAAGATTAGCAACCATACAAGAATCTAAGAAAACAACAGGCAAATCTCAAGAGGGCAGACATACAAATAGGCCTCACCAAGCAAAGTCAGCAATGTATGAACACATTGATTCGTTCAAGGGAAGAGCCATCCACTACAGTAAAAAAATCAACTAAGTTTTATTTGCCTGAGGAACTGACAATAAAAAAAATGTATGACATGTTTATTAAGAAAAATCCAAATATCAGAGCATCGTATTAGTGTTACAGATTAATTTTCAACACTAAATTCAACATCTCATTCGTGTATCCCCGGAAAGACACGTGTTTAACATCTCATTCGTGTATCCCCGGAAAGACACGTGTTCAACATCTCATTCGTGTATCCCCGGAAAGACACGTGTTCAACATCTCATTCGTGTATCCCCGGAAAGACATGTTCAACATCTCATTCGTGTATCCCCGGAAAGACACATGTTCAACATGTGATTACCATACTACTGAGTTAAAAGTGTTAAACCAAAAATTGGCATCTAATAACTGAAATGAAATTGAAAAAATTAGATTATTATTAAAATAAACAAGCTTCATACGGATCAAAAACTACACTTACTAGCTAGTACTTTTTATCGAAGGAAAAAAGATGCAAGAAAAAAAGCCAAGTCAGCTGTGGAGCATGAAGGCCTGTGTTTGGACTACCAGCGGAATCTGCCACTGTCAAACATTACCACGAATGACGTGTATTATAAAAGACAGCTTTCATACTAACTTACACTTTTAATATCCACCAGTTATTGAATGGGAAATCTGTTTGGTATGGTTACAGTTAAGACTCTGGAAAAAAAGGCTGCAACTAAATAGTCTCCTTTCTTAATGATTATATTACTGATCATTTGGACAGTAATGTTAAACATCTTTTTTTGTGACTCATGTGCCGGACAGAACAAAAATGTTACATTTCTCCGCTACTGCCACTATGTAGTGCATTACTGTCGTCAGTGACTATCACATTCCCCATGCGTGGCCATTCATTTTTGGAATGTCATAAAAACATGGGATTAATTAATTCTAAAAGTATAGCTGAGGTCCCTAGGCAATGGACAGATACCATACGAGCTACAAAGTAGAGCTGAGGTCCCTAGGCAATGGGCAGATACCATACGAGCTACAAAGTAGAGCTGAGGTCCCTAGGCAATGGGCAGATACCATACGAGCTACAAAGTCAAACCAGAGCCGTTTATTGTCATTGAAGTAAGTCATGTTAAGAGACTGGACATCTTTGCAACGAACACCACATATGTGGCAAAGACCCCCTTTAAAAGGTCCCCCCATAAAGGAAGCACCTCATCCTCGATGTCTACAATATCGAAACACCTTCAAGGAGCTTGGGTGGCTGCTGTTATGACCAAACCTGCTCGTAAAACAGAAGAGTATCAGCTAATGGATGGAGAGTTCTATTTTCCTGAAAAATCTTACCAAGGTAAGTCAAATAAAACTAGCAATATTAATAAACATAGTGTTGCTTACTAATTTCATTTTGTTACTATTAATTAATTATAACTTAATAACTGACTAATTAACTTTATTTCCGATACTGTTAATAATAATACTTTAACTAACTGCATTTTAAAATTTTACATTAATTGACAACGTCAGTTAATACAGCTGACAGCCATGTCTGGTTTCTATATTTATATACAACCCATTCCCTATTACTACAAATTACATTAATTATATTATAAATCGTATAACATTTTGCTACGCGGTTATTTAGTCTTTACATTAAAAAGTTCATCATTTGAGTAAAATTGGTTAATATACATCTATTATTGAATTTCAGTCAAAATCGGTATTTTTCTATTAAATTTGATGTATTTTTAGGTCCAATTCATAAATCTTTGGAAAAATATCCAGATTTGCAATGTCTGAAAAAATTTTGTGGAGATGGGGCAAACCACTTTTTTGACTCTTTAAAGCCGAGGAGAAATCAAAGAAGAAAAAAATAACTGAAATGTTTTGAGTAAAATTAGATGTAGTTTTTATATATTCTGTATTATTAATTGAAAAATCTTATTTCATTTCAATTTTATTATATCAACTTATGAACACTGATGTCTCGTTTTTCCATTGAAACCGATGGGGTTAACCCATTTTTCCCGTTTAAAAGATGAAGTTTTCAGATTTTTATCCCATTAATTAGTTAAATATCTATTGCATGGTGTTAAGCCTATAAAAGGTCTAAAATAAACAAATTAAATATATATATTAAACATTAAGTTTCATACTTTACTTACAATAGCTGCATACATCGTCACTAAGTTTAAAAACGCTGACTTGAAAATTTTGGTTTCTTGAGGTTAGCCCGTTTCCCCCCTGGAGTTTTCTTATCTTTCAGATAATGAATGATCATATATGATTTTCTTAGTGGTACCAAAAAAACATTGATTGTTGTAATCACAATCTTACGTATTTTTAATACAGTATAGCTATTTCTTTTTATTTCATTGATTTTTATTTTTACTCATGTTTATTATATTACTAACTGTTATTATGGACTTTTAGTATATTATCTTTTGTATGTAATTATACTAAAAAATGTATATTAAAATGGGTTCCCAAGATTTTAAAAGATCTGATTCAGAAATTTATATATATATATATATATATATATATATATATATATATATATTGCTTCTATACGTAGTAAGGCTTGATAACTAGATATGTACGGGCAATATGAAAATAAACGATTTAACTGATGATAACTGAAAGTGATTTTAATACTGAAAGATTGGTAATAAAATTATATAAAAATCATGTTCTTAGCATTTTTTGTAGTTTTTCCGCAATTTCCGTTTAAACTTTTAAATTAGCACCATTTTGAAATTTTAAATTGTATCAGATTGATATTTTTTTTTTAGAATAGGGCTCTATTATTTTAACATCCATAGCGAGTTTCATAAAGATCAATTAAGCCAACTCGGAGATAAAAATGTTTATGTGAAAAAAATAAAATGGTGGATATCTGGTAAACAAAGCGTTTTTGGGAAAAACATTATTCTTGATTTTCTCTTTATTTTGATCTATATAACCATTTCTCGAAGTTTGGCAGACTATTTTAGAAACACCCTGTATATGGACAAACATTAATTGCTAAATACAAATACAGTATAACATTAAATATAATCTGGTTATCTTCTAATTTGATCCTTAACTTTATAACAACTATCAAATAAATGTATAGCAATATAGAGAAAACCTGTGTACCTACACAACGTGTAAATAGTATATAGGCCTACTTGTCCTGACATCTAGAACAATACTACTGGTATCCAAAATAACTATGTAAATAATAACAATTACAGTGATTAAGACATTTATAAAATATTATTAAAAATTCCACTAAAACCTGACGTAGTTATCATATAAATATAAGCATAGAATATGATTGTAAACACGACTTTCTACAAAGAAGCACAGTGTGCGAGTCGGTCGGTATCTTGCCTACGCATCTCGCATTGAGTACAAACACAAACCAAGTGGCTGGCACTGCTGGCAGTGACTTGGGAATGGCAGAGGGGCAGGGGGAGAGGAAGGGGAAGGGCTGTGGTGACAATATTTCCCAGACCGGAAATAAAAGCCGAACTACTTCTTGTAGGTGCTTCCTGGATCTACTTTGGAATACGAGCAGCTCACTGCCAGGATAGAGCGTGCCTCAATCAACTTCGATATTTTTGTTTTCTCTGCAGACTCTTTAAGATATGATGTCAAAATTAATCTTTTTTTATCTTTGCTCAAAATGATTAGTATTTAGTGTTTCATCCACCCATGATCTCTTCCTACAATACTAGGGGGGTCGGCTGACCCCTTGGTTCTGCCGCCACTGCCTCCTACTACAGACTGTGATTATTTGTGCTTCAACTTAAGGAATTAAACTAAATACGCCTAGTTTTTATTCTTTTTTTTTACAAAATATGATTCCAACCATAAATTTAAATGTCAAATAAATGGTTCAGTTTTCTGTATTTATTTACATGGTAAATGGCAAAACATCATTCAGATAAATTCTACTGATGGCGAATTACGTTATTTTTTTCTTCGTCTGGGCGTTTTTCATATTTTCTTTCAATTAAATCAAATATAATTACCAACATTCGCTAGAGTAAGGTATGTGCCATGGGAAATCGTGGCTAGAGTGAATGGAGCAGAATCCCTTCCACCTGCAATTGGTCGGCCGCCTGTTGATCCCAGTTGCTTCAATTGTTCTGTTTGTCTCCGTCACGTGGCCAACACGTGTTCATCCATCTGAACAGGGTTTACATCAACTGTAAGGACATCCTAAATATGAGCTTTCAGAACGTTGAACACCTATACATGTATATACAGGGTGGGGAAAAGTCCCGCACCATCCTTGTATTTTTTAAAATAAACAAGATGGGAATCAGAACCTTTTACAATTTCTTTAGGTATTGGGTAGCTACTTTAAGGTACAATTGGTAATCATCTCACTCTAATAGGGAAAGTCCTATCGAGGGTATCATAAATATTATTAATTAAAGCCTATGGCTTGTGATACATCATTTTAAAGGGTATACTTTATCAAACTGAATGCCACAAATCCCATCTCTATGGAGTCACTCTATCAGTAATTAGAGCAATTTGAACATTTAAATGTTTAATATTCAAACTACTCTATTTTCTTATAGAGTGATCCCTCAGAGATGCTCTATAATATTCGCCAAAATACAAGAATTTTTGAGAATATTATAGTTAGATTTATATTCTCCCCCCCCCTCCCTCATTAGAAAACAAACGGAAGAAAGTCTAAACAATGACTCTATCATAAATAAAATATGCATGAAAGTGGGTGGCAAAAATTATAGGGGAGGAGGGGGGTTGGGGACAGCGTTGCGTAATTTTTTTAGAGGGGTTTAGTATTACTGTTACAAGACCGTTACACGGAGGGGGGGAGGGTCTGAAATGCCGATTTTAGCATTAAGTAATTTAGGGATGGCCCCTCTACCTATACTTCATAAATGAAAATGAATTTCAGTGCTGAAAAAGTGCTACTATGACCAGCTGATTTATGTGCATATTATATCCATATCATACTCTGTTAGTTTATTACTGTGACTAGATGATTGTTTATTTATGAACACATATGTGCTAGGGTAGTCGGCACTGATGGCGCGGTGCTGTAACCCAGCTACTTGGGGACAAAGTGTTTAGGAGATTGTAGGCGATACGTTGGATGCTCGGTCCTCTTAATACGGACATGGCATGGCTCTTAAGCTTAATGTCCGGGTTAAAAACAAGCTACGTTACACCCATCTTCAAGGCTGGTGATAGAAGCGACGTTCGTAATCATATGCCCATAACTATTCAGTCACCCATTGTCAAAATATTTGAAGCCATTGTCTTAGATAGGTTGAAACCTGTCTTTAGAAACATCATAGTTGTAGAGCAACACGGCTTCACACCCGGCCGTTCTACAGTTACCAACCTCGTGGTGTTTAGTAATTTTATGTACACTTGTTTCTCTCAGGGCCTGCAGGTTGACGCCATTTACCTAGATTTTGGTAAGGCTTTCGACAAGGTGTGCCACAAGTTGTTGATTCAAAAACTGAAAGGATATGGAGTCTGCGAGCCTCTTTTAACCTGGATTAATAGCTATTTGAGTAATAGATTTTCAGTAGTGAAATATAGCTCCGGTATGTCTGATCCCTTCCCAGTGAAATCCGGGGTTCCTCAGGGTTCCCTGCTTGGACCTTATCTTTTTAATGTCTTCATCAATGATATTACTGAAAGTATTGAATCTAAGTTTCTACTATATGCTGATGATATTAAGCTGTTCTACCCGATCAAGACTAGAGAAGACTGTGATGTTCTGCAGAGGTCCCTTAATCATGTTATGCATTGGTGTGAGATGAACCAGGTGTCTCTTAATGTGGAGAAATGTAAAGTAATTACTTTCAGTAGAAGGGGAAACATTGTTGTCAACAACTACACTGCTGATAGAGCAACCCTGGAACGTTGTAGTGACATAAGAGACCTTGGTATCCATCTCACATCCTCTTTATCTTGTGAGCAACACATTGATGACATCTGCACAAAAGCTAGACGAGTCATCGGTCTTATTGCCAGAGTGGCGAAGAGTGGTCTTTCAGCACATTCACTGGGTCTTTTGTATAAGTCCTTTGTACTCCAAGTCCTAGAATACGGCGGCATCGTATGGTGACCTTACCTAGACATTCACATAACCAGACTTCAGGGAATTCAGCGTCGCTTCATTAGAATGATGGGGTTCTCGCTGGGCTATCGTTGCTGGGATGTGCCTGTTGATCAACTCGAGCTTCTGAAGTTCAACCTGCGGCCTTTGGAGCATTGGAGAGCTGTTGCTGATGCTGTGTTCCTCTTCAAGTTGATTCGTGGAATTCTTGACTGCCCAGAACTTCTGCAGCTAGTTGAGTTTCGTGTTCCAGGAACTACTAGATCCTCTGAGCCGTTCATAAGAAGAGCCCACAGCAGAAACTATCTGAAGAACAGTCCACTCCCTCGCCTAATGAGCATCGGAAATGCTATCTCTGGTCAGGTTGACTTCCACTTTGACAGCATCCAAGCATTTAAGAAGAAGCTAAAAATGATGGACTTATCTTGTCTGTAAACCTTTTTCACCTCGCTCCTTCCTAACCTTCTACCCTCCTTCCACTCACCTATAAATACTCACACCCTGCTAACTTTTACACACATATATATACACACACATACACCCACCCACACACCTACACACTTCATCCGATTACATTACACTTACACACATTCATTATAACGCTAGTTTTTTTGTTATTTGCTTTCAGTATTGGTTTTTTGTTATCATTTGTTTAGTCTAGTTAGCTTTAGTCTTTTCATTGTTGAATTTTGAAAGTTTATATTAGTTTAATTTATTTCATGTTCGTTGTTACTATTTATTTACTTTACTATGTTAGTTTTTCTATTGTTTGTTATTTTTTATAGTCATATTGTTTTTTTCATAAAATTGTTAGTGTACAACAGTTATTTTTGCATGTTTGTTAATCTTTGTTTAAAAAGGCATTGCCGTTGGTTCAATAAATAATAATAATAAATAATGGCGTCCGCTTGATGGTTGCCATCAACGTGGACACTACTAGAGAAGTCTGGGGTGTCCATGTTGGGTGGTAATCATAGTGCGGATGTTGTGTGGGGGAGATAACTGAGTATCAGGCTTGTTAATTAGCTGAAAATCAGACCAGCACTACGTGGTTCGGATTCCACGTAAAGCTGTAGGTCCCTTAGTTGCCCTGGCTGTTGGGCTATTAATAAATTGCCCTTTCTGGGGAACAGTTGAACTCAGTTAGTAACCAGACTACGCTCATCCACATTCATCCTACACTCATATAATCATTCATATTCGCCTTAAAATACCAACAACGTTGTGTCGGCGTCTCATATGTAAGAATAAGAATAAGTCCTTATATCCACTATTGAAGTGCTTGACGACAAAGGATGCCACTATGTCGTCTGATGCTTTGATATGGTAAATTTGGTTGGAGGGATGATAAAATGATTAATGGGTTTAATGCAATTCGAATCGACTTTCAAAGGATGTTCTGACCAATTGTTTTTTTCTGAGGAAAATGGGGAATTTAACTCCTTCAATGTTTTGAGAAAGAAAGATGCACAGGTATGCCGGGGAGACCTAGCTAATCCTCTGTTGCCAAAACATTGTCATTGTCGAGCCCATCATGTATACTACTCTATACATCTATGGTCGAGGTCATTACCAAGTCTCCCTTAATAGAAATAGCTCGTCTAATACAAATGTTGATCACTAATAATTAGGTAATAGTTCAATTCTCTTACCAAATGAAGACCAAACAGACCAGTTGTCTTCTAATATTGACAACTCTTCTGTTGTTGATGTTCCTAGTTCTAGGAATAATATTAAGCCTAAATAATGTAATAAAATACGAAACAAAGTTACCCGTAGCAAATCTAAATGAAGTACTAAACAAATGAACGAAGAAGTTGCTAAGGAAAGTGTAAGTGACAATATTCCTCTCAAGAACTCTAATGATCAAACAAGTTCAAAGTAAGACTAGTTTCAGACAGCCATGGACGCCACTTGGCAGACATAGGCCTAATCCTAAACAAATGCTCTAATAAGTGTGACATGTTGGGTATAGTTAAGGCAAACGGTAAACTTAGACAGATAACTGAAAATATTCACAATGTAACTAATGATATGGACCTAAATGATGTATTAGTAGTGTTTGGCGGTACAAGCGATGTAAACTCAGGACACTGTGGTGAAGAAATTCTTTCACAAATTACAAAATTGTTAAAAACCGGTACAAACACAAAACTGATCATTGTAGGACTTCCGTTCAGGCGTGACAAACCCCACCTAAAATTTCGGAAATTAATCAGAATATTTCCCAAGCAGTTTCTCTAACAAATCATGCCTCGTTTCTATCTCTAACCTCAGTTTACAGTTCTTTCTACTACACGAGATTTGGCCTACACTTTAATATGGCTGGGAAGATAAGGATTGCTACACTTCTCTCTGAGTGTATTGTGTCTGTAACTGGACCTGACTGTCCCCAACACATCCCAGGACGATTGTCTACTACACATAACAACAAACCCGATCATGACCCTACTACTATCTGCTTTGACAACCTCAAACCATTATGTAATACAAACGACAGCCATCAGTCTTCAAATCATTCTGATAGATGTGCACTTAGTGAGAATTTTTTTTATACCTGAACCTAGTGACCCATCAAGGGACATAAAACACACAAATTCACTCATTGATACACAGTTAAATTTTAAAACTCTAAGAATTGCTCATCAAAATGCCCAAGGTTTTGTAGCTAAGCTTAACATGATAGAAACTTTTATTGATTTAATATCTCCTAGCATATTCTATGTGTCGGAATACTTTCTTCAAACGTCCGAATTAGATACGCTCTGCTTACCTAGTTACACAACTGCAACTGGTAACTGTCGATCTAGTATGGATAAAGGTGGAGGTTGTATTCTGATAAAGGATAGCCTGAATTATCAAAGCATATGTTTAAGGATACTGCACCGAGGGCTATTGTGAACTTGCTGCGAGAAGATTTGATGTAGACGATATTTCCTACTTTTTGCTTGCCATTTATAGACCTCCTCATAAAACTGTGAAAATTATCGATAATGTTATGGACTCTCTTCCGGAATGTCTTGAATTCCATGCAAACCGAATACCAGGGTTATAATCGCTGGTGATTTCAATATAGACCTAACTGTTTCCAATAGCCCCTCAACAAAGTTGACTGATATGATGCTGTCATTTGGCTTACATGATACTGTTTTTTCGTATACTAAAGAGTCAAAATCCCTAATTGACAATATATTTTGCAACATTAGCCCCCAAACTTGTAATACTGAAGTTGTCATAACTAGAATATCAGATCATCATGCCCAGGTTTCCGATGTTAAGCTTGCCTCACCTCTGTATACGACATTCCAAAATATAAGTTCAAGAAGTCTTTCAGTGAGAATAACTGACGCATTTTTAATAATTTTTCAAACGATGAGAATTGGGACCAAGTGTTTTCAGCCATTAGCTTAAATGACAAGTTGGACTGTTTCAATTTGACTTTAAACTACTATTTTAAGCTAGCGTTTCCTTATAAGAAGTCAAAAATTCAGAAGAGGAAGTTTTTCACAAACGTTAAGCTCAATTCCTCATTGTTAAAGAATGCGTGAAAATCTTCTCGACCTAAAAATATTCCACAAAGGATCCAAATTTATCACATGCCATGAAAACTGTTTACAACAATCTAAAATACAATATAGAGTTCAATCCGAACTGCGAAAGCAGAAAATATTCTTTCTCATCTCAATCAATCTATTAACAAGCCCAAAGCCATTTGGGACATAGTCAGTGAAACCATCCCGAACAAAACCTCTAAGCCTTTCAAATCACTTAAAATAAAGTCAGATAGCGGGCAACTTCTATCAAAAACCGTAGAGATATCACAAACCTTCAATAAATTGTTCACAAGTAATTCAAGAAACTTTCCTAATGATCCTGTCGCTCTTAACCGCTCCTTAGATGTACCATCACCATGTTCAACTCTTTTTCTCTACGCAACTTGTAATGTAGAAGTTTCACAAATTATAAAATCCCTTAAAATCAGTGATTCTGCTGGAGTTGATGGTATCTTATCAAGACTTCTACCCCAGTCCCATTTGGCTGACACATCATTTCTCCAAGGTGAATTTCCCAAGTCCCTGTAAATGGCAGTTGTAAAACCTCTCCATAAAAAAGGTAATGTTACTGAAATGAACAATTACAGACAAATTTCTATTACATCCACTTTCTTTAAGATTTTAGAAAAACTGTATTTGAATCGGCTCTATCAGTTTTTGATTGATAATAGTGTTATTTTTGAGCGACAGTTTGGGTTCCAGAAAAATAAGTCTATTGTTAATGCCATGCCAGATTTATTTCAGATGTTTCAAAGGCCATTGATGAACATACGCATGTTTTTTGGTATATTTGTAGACCTTAGTAAGGCTTTTGACATGGTGAACCACAAACTGTTGGTTAAGAAATTAGAATATTTTGGTATACGAGGTAATGCCCTAAGCTGGGTTTCTTCTTATTTAAAAGACCGAACACAAGCAGTTAAAATCCCTTATTTGAACGATGATTGTATTTCATTTGGTAAATCCTGTGACATTGCTGTTACCTGTGGCGTTCCACAAGGCTCGATCCTTGGACCGATCCTGTTTTTGCTCTTCGTAAATGACTTACATACTAGCGTATCTGGAGTTAAACTGTGTCTTTTTGCTGACGACACTTCTCTGAATGTAAGAAGTTTTTCACGTGAAAATCTGGAAGTTGAATCATTCATACAAAATAGCTTTTTATTGCAGTGGCTGGTTAGCAACAATCTCTCTGTAAATACTGATAAAACTAATTAAATACTGATAAATCACCGATAGAATTCCAGCTAAGAGCCTCAGTGGACAATACCTCTAGTTGACTTACAGACTAACTTTTTAGGTTTAGTCATAGATCATCGCCTGAATTTCTCTGGACCCGTTGCCAAGGTTTCTAACAAGTTGAATAGTCTAAGGTATTTTCATACTTCGTAGATTGTCTAAGTTTGCAGATACCAGTGTTTTGCTTACAGCCTATTATGGGTGTTTATTTCCTCACTTAAGTAATGGAGTACTTGATTTGTTCCCTGTATGTATTGTATATTGTATTACTTAGACTAAGGCTTGTTGTATAAACTATGTTTTATTGACTATTACCTATGACAATGTTTGTTTTTTGGTGAATAAAAATCTGAATCTCCTATCTCCTCCAACAACGTACACGGTATGCGATAGTTTCTCCTATCCCCTCCAACAACGTACACGGTATGCGATAGTTTCTCCTATTCCCTCCACGACGTACACGGTATGCGATAGTTTCTCCTATCCCCTCCAACAACGTACACGGTATGCGATAGTTTCTCCTATTCCCCCATGACGTACATGGTGTGCGATAGTTTCTCGAACTCCTCCAACGACGTGCACGATGTGCAATTGTTTCTTTTAGTCCCTCCAATGACGTGTCTAAGAATTAAACATGTGATTATTTATTAGTCCCAAATATCAATCAAAATGTGAAATCTACAGTAGTTACACTCGACAGGGTATGTAGGCCTAGTCCATGGGTCAGGCCCGCCCACCTGTGGCCTACTCGAGGATCGGAACGACCCTTCATTTCTTTCTTCGTTTGTGAATGTTTCAAAGTTTATGAGGAAAGTCACTTAGTAAGTATCGGAGTCGTTACTCCAGAGTCAAACTTCGAAAACCTACCTACAAGGGGGGGGGGGGGGTTGAGTACGAGTCGAGACAGCCACATATGTGTACAGGACCATTATCATACACATAAACATTTACGTCAGAAAGTTATATATATATATATATATATCTACAAGGTGTCCCTGAACTCTGAGGAACTTTTTAGGTATTGATTGTGGGTCAAAAAGAAGACATAATGTCCTATTTAAACATTCCAAATCACCTTCGGTACCCGCTCAGCCGCCATTTTGTAATTTTTCAAAATACTTTTTATTTTTAAACTATTTAACCTGTAGAGTTCAAATGTCGTACACATTAAAAACCCATTTTCTTACTGAAATAAAAAATCAAACATTTTCAAAATATTTTCAAAATGACGGCTATTTGAAATCTTTGATCCTTAATAACTTTTGAAAGTTTAGGAGGAAAATATAAATATATATATATATCTTGTTTGCCAATTTTATTTGAGATCCAAAAAAGTAATATTGTATGAAATCGGATGACAAACAACCGAGGTTTGAGTATTGTTGTATTTAAATCATTTACGAGTCAATGTGTACAGCCATGGTGTGCCGCGCGAGTCAACCACAACAATACATCAGCGATCTATTCTGATTACTTTCATCCAAAACATTCAATAACGGTATTTGTTTCATTTTTCTAATGAAAATGCCCTAAGCAGACAACAAAGGTTGCAGATGATTTTCGTTCTTATAAAATTAAAAATTAATTTTAACTTTAGGTAGTGCCCTAAAAACTAGAATTTTTGTAAAATTGATTTGTTATGCAAAGAAGGTTGTAGACATATAACAAGTAATATTAAAAAAAGCATTAGATTATAAATTGAACTTTAAATTTATTTTCACTCTACATTCTATGCTCAACATTTCGTCCTCTTATTTGATTGTAAAGGAAAAACGATTGGAAAGTGACTGGCGCATAGCAACAAATTAGTTTTTTTCTTGAATAATTCCAGTACCTTCAACAATTCTACAAACCTAGAATTTACAAAAATTCTAGTCTATAAGGCACCATTTAAAGTTAAAATTTATTTTTAATTTAAATTAAAGCCATCTGCAACGTTTTTCCCGTCGCTACTAGTGGCATTTTCATTATAATAATATTACAAATCACTTTATTGTAGTGTGTTGAATAAACGTAATCAGAATACATTGTTGATGTATTGTTGTGGTTGACTCTCGCGGCACGACAACATGGCTGTACACATTGACGCGTAAATGATTCAAAAAAAAAAAAAAAAACACAAATTTCGGTTCTTTGTTGTCCGATTTCATACAACATTACTTTTTTAGATTGTTATTGGGGTTATTAGTAGTGACCAGTAAAAGCTTACACAAATCAATCCGGAAAAAATTGATAAGCTTAATTTTATCAAATGTTTTTCGTATAGAGCATGTGAAAGAGGTGACATACTCGTGCATCGCCAATCCAACAGGACCAGCTTTCATTTTATTGTTTATCCATACAGAATAATTTATACATTTTTTAATTGCAATTTTATATGTCATCCTTGTCCTTGTTTATAATAGTATAATATAATGTAGTTTTTATAATTGTTGTTACACTAAGTTTTTTACACCTAATTAAAATATTTATGGACATTTTTATTGCATAATTTGTATAACTATTGATATGTATATATTACTTCTTATCTTTAGTGGTAGTAAAGTTTTAATGTATTTACGATATTTACATATTGTTTATTGAACTCGTTGTCTGCTGTTACCCACAGCAACAGGGGTTGACCTACCGAGGCGATGGTTGTTATTTTAAAATGCAGAATCAAACTACTGAATTAATCTAGTATTAAAGACTGGCTGCCACTGTGGATGAAAATATAAACAGCGTGTTAAAAATATGTGAAAATACTTTGTGATTTGGAAGAATAAACAACAAGTTCCTTTAATACTAGGCCTATGCTCGGGTTTTTATTGTAAAACGGTATAATTCAAAAACGGTTTCAGCTACAGAGTTGTAATTTTACATGGTTGTATGTATGATTAGTATCTAATATTTTACTTGAATAAAAATAACCCCATTAGTTTAGAAATTTTGAAAATGTACGTTTTTCTATCTCATTTTAATATAAAACATTTTAAATGCCACCATTTTAAAACAAAAGGTAGATTTTTTTATTGAAGCGGAAATAGTTAGTTGATAATTAGACACACAACTTTGTAAAATTACAACGCCGTAGCTAAAACCGTTTTTTAGTTAAGACCCTAAAAAACATTCAGATAATAAACAAAGCAAGATAAATTGTATAAATTACTCTTACATGAACTTTTTTTAATTTTAACCTGTATGGAAATTCAAAATATTTTACACGTTTTTAACAGCCTGTCTATATTAGATTTAGCCAATTTATTGGTGAACCTGTAACTTGTGAAGAGGCTATTTTCTCAGCCTGTATATCAGTGTGAACTCTAGAAGTTTAAAGAATTGTGCTTGATTATTAATTTAATGATGGACTGGAGTTTCATCCAGTAGCTTTAGTCACTATTTAAAACCACATTCCAGGCAACAATAGGATATATTTATCAAATACGCCAACATTCTGCGCAAATGATGTAGTATACCTGGGGGTCCTACCGAGCTCTCTAAAGATGGAAACCCTGTCTACCTGGCTTTCTACATTCTGCGCAAGTGATGCCCGCCCGAGGTGGTTTGGAATTTTTAAATAGGACATTGTCTTGTTTTTGATCCACAATCAATACCTACAAAGATCCTCAGAGAGTTCAGGGATACCCTGTGTATAGGCCAATTACGTAAAGTAATAATAAATCTGAATCATCTTGCCAATGATGCCTGTATAATGAGTTTTGTTTTATAAGGACTATTTTTGTGTGCAACAGGTAGGTGCAGAAATTATGTGTACACGGGTTGTAAGTGCTTTTTACTAAGAAATAAGAGGTATACAAAAAAATCCAATCATACTATTGTTTTCATCGTTTAAACCTAATTTTAACTTTTGTAACATACACATATTTAAATTTTATTACTGTATAGGTTTTAATTATTTTTATACTAGTTGGAATAAAAAATACCAGAATTTTAACTAGTTTTCAGTGTGCATCAATAGACAATAGCTTTATTTTCATATTCATTAAGGACAGAATTGGCGTCAAGTATTACAATTTATAAAGTTTATGAATCAAATAATAAAATTATTACATTAGTGTCAATAGGTAACAATGAGTACGTAAATGGTCAAAAGTGTTCATATCTTGCACTTGCAATGTTTTTGAACTCTTCAACGATGTAGATAGACTCTCTTACTAGCCAATTGAGTAAGTTATTTTTTAGAGTCACTAGAGTCACTTTTTTAAATATATGCCTTAAGATCTCTTGGAAGCATATTAAAAAGCAGTGCTCCAGCATATGAAGATTTCTTGCTAAATAAGGTGGAGCGATGTCCTGGGATATTAATGTCAGCTGCTTGCCTTGTTGAGTAGCCATGGATATCATTATTCCTCAAGAGATCATGAGTGGAGGCATGTAGGATTACTTCAGCGATGTATAGTGCTGTCACAGTTGGTATTTCCATAGTTTTAAAGGCATCCCTACAGCTGTCCTGGTGCCCCAGATCAGCCATGATTGGCCATCAACGTTACACTTTTATTATTTTAAAAACCTTAAATGAATCGCATTAGTATTTTATTTCGTGGTTGACAGGAATGTTTTCTGTAAGTTATATAAATTTTACGATTTTATATTTTAAAGAAATAAGTTCTTATCGATTTTCTGAAACAAAATTGTCTTGGTTACACGAGGTCGTTAAATGAATTTCTTGGTCACGTTGTAGTCTTTATGAAATGTATAGTTACGCATTACTTTTATATTTAAATTTATCGATTTTAAGGGTTTTGAAATTTATTGAGTCTACTTACACATATAACAGAGATGAACCGTAACCATACACTTCATAAGGATTACAACGTGACCAAGTAAATAATTGTACGACCTCTTGAAGCCAAGAAAATGTTGATTCAGGAAATCGATAGGAAATTCTTAAACTTTTAAAACTTGTAGAAAACATTTCTGCCAATCAAGTATTAAAATATTAGTGCGATAAATTATCAGGGTTTATAGTAATAGAAGTGTAAAGTTGTTGTACAATGAAAAATAGTTAAAATTCTTGTACTTTTTTTATCCAGCTAGGATATCAATTACTAAAACTTATCATTAAAATGGCAAACGAATATGTCATAAGTTAAATGAAAAAACTGTTTTATGATAGGAATGATGATTTCATAAGCATCTTAGTTTCTTAGTAAACAACCGTCAAACTTGGGTGCACATAATTTCGACAGTATGTGGTGGTCTTGAACTTGTAGACAAATAAAAAAAATACTTTTAAAAACAGTTTCATTTGGATGCACCTCAAAATACGCGTATATTTTCCCCAAAGAGATATGTGAGAACTATCACATTAATAATTTTAACCTTTAAATATTTCAAAATACCAATTGCAAAATCTGTTTACTGTGACATCATTGATTTGATTGGCCCTAAATTCCATAAACACTTGAGTGCGACGGATGATCTAACATGGAAAATTCTGCACTCTTGTAACTGAACAGGTGAGGTGCTCAAGATATCAGCGATCTCGTGCGAGCCGCCAAGTGCTCGCTAAACACTCCACACGACAATAAAGCCCAAGCAATTAGTTCATTTATAATCTTATCGAACATTCTAAATTAACAACAGACTAATAAACTAGCTGTTATTGACTCGCTCGCAATTAATTGTGAAACTCAGATACTGGCTGGAGTCACAAAATAAATTATTTTGAGGCGATGATAGTTGTACCGTGGTATGATCTTAGTAGCAAAGTAGGTCTTACATTCACACACGAGTCCGGGTGTACAACGTAAAGGGCTTTGCTCTGTTATGACAGCCTACGGACTTGCATTCACACACGAGTCCGGGGTGTACAACGTAAAGGGCTTTGCTCTGTTATGACAGCCTACGGACTTGCATTCACACACGAGTCCGGGGTTTACAACGAAAGGTCTTTGCTCTGTTATGACAGCCTACGGACTTGCATTCACACACGAGTCCGGGGTTTACAACGTAAAGGGCTTTGCTCTGTTATGACAGCCTACGGACTTGCATTCACACACGAGTCTGAGAGTCACAACATAAAGGTCTTTCCTCTACTATGACAGCCTACGGACTTGCATTCACACACGATTCTGGAAGTCACAACGTAAAGGGCTTTGCTCTGTTATGACAGCCTACGGACTTGCATTCACACACGAGTCTGAGAGTCACAACATAAAGGTCTTTCCTCTGTTATGACAGCCTACGGACTTGCATTCACACACGATTCTGGAAGTCACAACGTAAAGGGCTTTGCTCTGTTATGACAGCCTACGGACGCATTCACACACGAGTCTGAGAGTCACAACGTAAACAGCTTACCTCTGTTATGACAGCCTACGGACTTGCATTCACAGACAAGTCTAGGAATCACAACGTGAAGGGCTTTGCTCTGTTATGACAGCCTGCGAACTTCACACACGAGTCTGGAAGTCCTAAAATCCAGATTTATGTATGACTGTGCTATGCTACGCTCTCTTGTGAAACCCATGGCCGGATATCCCAACAGGCCCGGATCTATGGGCGTAAGATCCCAGGGGGCGTGTGGCCGAGAGAAGACAAAATTTTAAAAAAATCTTGAAATAAGAATACGAGTAAATAGCCATAACTTATTATATTTTTTGATGTGATTTAAAAAATCAGGCTAATTTAGATTTAGAAGGTCATTGGAACAAATAATTATTAGTAAAGTTAAACTATTTGTCAACATTATGCATCAACCTTGTTACAACATTGATCTGAAACACGGGAGAACTCTGGTCGAGCGGTACACACCGTATTGACACCGCCAGCTCTATGCAACTCCCATGTTTCTCGTACAGAGGAGGGTGACCGTCTTAAAGTGACGCCAAATAACTACATATTGCTGCGTGATTCATCGTGGCGCTGGCTGTCCTCATTCTTTAGATTCTTCCGATTCATTTTTTCCGTGCTAACATAACCTCGAATTCCTCCTCGGAACGGAACGTTTATCGTTCATCTCTCAATATAAATTACGTTTTTCCGGCTTTCCCTTCCATTTTCCAATATGTAGTTTAAAATCATAAAAAAACAAACCAATGTTTTACTAATAATAGTTTTCTGTGGAGTTGTGAATACCCAACTAAATTTTCTTGATACTCGAACCTTTGTGCTTAGAAGTACTGTATTCCAATTCAAGTCGAGTTTGCTTAGATACGTGGTTTACGTTTTTTACATATTGAACCGTTGGAGTTGTTTCAATTTTTGTTAATACATTAACGGTATTTTTTAAGACCAGAGCCAAGTAAATTCCTACAAAAACTTGCAGTGAAAAACTTCCTTCGTGCAGTGGTGTTTTTAAGCAATTAACACATGGGCCTGATCTAATTTTTTTATTGAAGGTTTTTAGGAAAGTAACTTTAACCAGACTAGGGGGTGGAAATATTATTGGGCCTAGGGGCGCCAAAATGCTAAATCTGTCCCTGGCCGAAACCTTTATTAAGATGTGAGCAAATGCCTTAGGTGAGTGGCTGTTTGACTTTGTTACTGCCAATTAGTTACGTGTTCTTACTTAACACTGCGAATTCTTGATTCGAACATAAAGTTATCTTTATCATATGGAGAGAATTATGATTAATCACTCCATTTCGGGTTGAAGTTGCTATTGGTGTAAAAATCCAATAGAAGCAGATGTCGAAGAACAGAAAAATAGTAAGATCTCTGAGTTATTTTACCCTGTTATTAAACCTGTTGTCCAGTACAATGTATGCATTAATTATAAAACTATTATCATGTAAAATACTACAGCCGTAGTCCAACTACAAAATTAAACTGCTAAAACTGTAAATTAATGAGGTCATGTAAATAGACTTCCTCCTACGATTAAAATGCATTTTGGTTTTAACTATTTTTCAGTACATGTCTGGATATATTCAAACTACCTTGTCTTGCTAAAAAATACTTTATTTAGTAAATACTTTTGCACATGTACAAATATATGTCTGGTATGTTTGCAATCAATTGGGTATTTGTGACTTGGGGTTGTGAGTGTGAATCTCCCACACAAACTGAATAGACTGAGATTTTCTATTATGGAAATTAGGCTTTGCAAAATAAAATACAAGGTACCCTACGAACACCAAGACTGTATACAGGATTCTACGTCACTAGTAGCCAGTGGCGGATCCAGAGAGGGGCTTGGTGGGGCTGTAGCCCCCTTGGATGTCAAATTCACACTGGGTAACATTTTTATATTTTAAATAAAATAATAAGGATATTATGTTGTGAACAATCTGGATACATTTTTAAAATATAAAATAAAAGTACTAATAAATATTTATAAAATTATAACCTGTGGGCAACCCAGAAATAAATAGGTAGCCGTATTATTACGTCATGCTCCATTACCAGTCGCAGACGACACAAAGCGGACCGCTTCGGGGCGGTTTCGCTCTACGAAAAACGCCAAAAACATGGGTTTCTGTTTCACTGATTTGGCCCGTAATAATCATAACACTTGATGTGTCATTTGATAGAGGAAGACCTGATCTAGTGGATTATTATTTGGTTTTTTTTTAATTGAGTACTTTTATCATTTTTTACAGTTATATATGTGAAGCTTTAAATGTTATTCGCGGCAAATTTAAATTAAAAAACTCAAAATATCAACTTATGCCGCACTAGATCAGGTCTCCAAGAGTTACAATACGATCATTATTACGAACCGTTCAGTTGAGTTAGAAACGCGTGTTTCAGCCCGTGGACGACCCGTTATTAATATGTTGTCATTGGCAGCCCACTGTGAGGCAGTGATTACGGACTGTTTGGTGCTGCAGTTACGCCTTTTAGGAATTTGGTTTCAGCAGGACAGGGCTACTTGCCACACATCCGGACACTCATGACTTTTTAACGTCAGTTGTTCATGGTATACTTGATTTCGCGATTTAGTTATGTTCCGTGAGCTGCGCGATCCCCAGACCAAATGTAGCCTATGAATTTTGGCTATTAGGTGATCTGAATAGTACATATTTTTGTCGAAGCTCTCAGATATAGCTGAACTTAAAAGAGTCTTCAGAGGCTGTCGGCCATGTTGGTTTTAATCCTATAAGATCAATGTTATTTTCGAACCGGACATACGATCACGCATATTCTAACTGAACAGTTAATTTTAAAGTAATTTTTCCAAACAAATTGCATTTGATAAAAGATGAAGCGGAATTGCTTTGCAAACTTACAATTAGTTTTATATAAAAAGTATAAAATATAATTTTGTTTGAAGTTTTTATATTTTATAAAACTATGCGTATGTATGATAAATATCAAAAGCAAACTTAATGCGCAGTATAAAATCTCATACACAACTTTTGGTCAATAAATAACGAAAAAATATGGATTCGCAAATAAAAAAATATTGTTCCACAGGATTAAAACCAACATGGCCGACAGCCTCTGCAGACTCTTAAGCAGTGCATAAAAAATTAGTTTGCTGCTATTCCTTTACCGATGTTACAAAAAGTACAGTGGACCTACGAGTTTTGAAACTTTGGCCCTGGCGGCCGTTTGGACATGAAAACTAATTTTTAAGTACACATATGGTATACCATATATTACAGGAAGAAACGAAGATTACATAAGTACCAAATTGTCATATTTAATGTACAACTACGAATTTACATTGTCGTTTATATGATAACGTTGTTTTCATTCATCAACAATTTTAGCATGACATGAAATTTTAGATATACTTAGAATTTTTTACTTTTTGGTCAGGGAAGTTTGACCACCGTAAACTAGTTTTGTAACTAACCAAAGTATTTAATAAATCAATAATGAAACCTCTAAGACTTATAGTTTTCTTGCAATAGAGCTTAAAATTTTAATCTTATAGGCATTTTGGTGCGTCGAATCTAGCCATTTACATTGTAAGTATCCGTTTTTTGACGTTGTCTTATGATGGTTGTTGGAACATGGGTGATTGGGCGCTCCGATGTTTTTAAGACAGTATTAACATTGACTCCTCGCTACTCGCTCGTAAATCACCCAGTCGCCACGGCCGGGACAAAGTTTCATTAATTGGAATGTGACTGCAAGTTTGTAAAAAAGATGGTAAGTGTTTGTAGGCGTGAATGGAGGTCACATGAGAAACAATATCTACCAAATAAAATGGCAAAAAAATGAAATATTTTAGTTGCATTTTCAATATTAAACTGTGTTTGGTTTTCAAACAACATCGTTTCAAGAACCGTCATGTCACCATTTATTTTATTATTATATTATTGTTATTATTTTTATTAGTATTAAGATTTGTTTTGTTTAATTTTATTGATGCAATATTGTTCAAAAGTGTTTAAGCAAGAACTTTTCACTTTTTATTTGTATAGCTATGAAGAGTATTTATTACAGATGTCATTATATTATATTGCATCTTAATAATTGAAAATCAAAATAAATAAGTAATTTGTAATACAGAACATTCTATGGAAAGAAAGTTTATTTAATGCTAAATTTGTTTTCAAATTTCCATAGGCTAAAGAAGTTTAAAAAAACTACATGTAGAATACTTTATGAATAAATAATCAATAAAGAATTCGAATTTAAATCATTATTTTAAAATTGTTAATGGATGAAGTAAAGTATTTACCTAACATTCAAAATTTATAGTAATACAGTATAGTGTAGTTAATTACGTTTATAAATATAATAGTTAAGTGTGTATAAATATAGTTGTAAAGTGTATATTGTTTAATAAATCGTCTTGTAGATTCCTTTTCAATAATTTTTAAATGTCTTTTCTATCTCGTTTTTCTTTTACTTAGTTAGATTCGGTTCAGATTTAAATTGATCTTTAAGGCAATATGCAATTTATTTTGTTCTAAGGCACTTTCGTTCTATTCAAATTAAAAACCTTTATAGAGCAACCCTGCAACAGTGTTGGTATCACTTCCCCTTCCACTGTCCAGTCCACGTGGTTGGCTGACGCGGCATCATTACCATATATATCGGCTGTTGCTAGTAGGGCAAAAAGAGTTGATTTGTTGTTCTAGATATTCGCCAACATTTGTAGTCAACATGTTATGAACAAATTGGTCGGTAGCGTAGATGGTTCAATCCCAGCTTCATGTGCTAAAGGTTCTCAGTTCGATCCCAATCAGAGTCATAATACATTTTGAGAAGGATCAGCTGATAACCACCGGCTGTTCATTTGTCATTGGGCTATTAATTAATGACACTTTCTAAGGAATAGTCGGCCTTAGTTTGTAACAATGACTACATTCGCTCATCTCCACTCATCACACTGATTTGAAATCCATATTCGCCCATATCTTGACGATCGGTGTCTTATGAATAAATAAATAAAAAAAATAAAATAAATGTTGGCAAAATTTGGTGTAAAGGTGGCTTTACTAAAGTATCAAGTAAGACATTATTATGTTTCTTTATGACAGCTGAAGAATGATCATTTGGCAATACTATTTGGTGCATAGTATTACACCCAATACTATGCACCCAATAGTATACCACAGTACGTGTATAGGTGGGCGGGTGGGTTAATACCACAGTACGTGTGTCAATACTTCTGTACTTGTATGGGTGGGCGGGTGGGTCAGACCACTGTACGTGTATAAGTGGGTGGGTGGGTCAGTACCACTGTACGTGTATGGGTGGGCGGGTGGGTCAGTACAACTAAACGTGTATGGGTGGGTGGGTGGGTCAGACCACTGTACGTGTATGGGTGGGCGGGTGGGTTAATGCAAGAGTAATGAGGGAATTGGGGAGTCATCCATTATCGGACCAATTTGGTTTCAAATACTTTAAGAGTCTGCAGAGGCTTTCGGCCATGTTGGTTGTAATCCTATAAGAACGGTGTTATTTGCGAATCCATACTTTTTCGTTAATTATAGACCGAAAATCGTGTATGAGGTTTCATTAAAAACTTTATCATACTGCGCGTTGGGCTTGCTTTTCATATTTTGAATACATAAGCCAAGTTTTAAAAAATAGGTGAAAATAAAAACTTCAAACAAAATATTCTAAACATTTTGTTTCTAAAAAACTAATTAGGATTTTCAACGCCCAATTTAATTCTCAATAAATGAACTTTGTTTGGGCAAAATCCGTTTGAAAATAACATTTTGATTTGGATACGCATTATCGTATATCCGGTTCGAAAATAACATTGTTATTATGGGATTGTGGACAACCACTG